>JAHZNE010005592.1:0-88946 GCA_027744055.1 Callyntrura sp. NNG-2020
ACAGCTCCTGGCGCCAGGAATCTTGCTGCTGCTGTTGCTTCTCGTCCCGTACGCCTGGATAAAGAAGCTAAAAGTTCATCCGAGTCAAGGACAAAACTGACGTCAGCTCACCACGCCAACATCATCCTTTTTACTATCGTTTAGTGCAGATGTACCAATGGTGGAAGTGTTTATTAAAGTTACCACAGTTCATGGTCAAGTTCAATTTTTCTCATTTTACCGAATAACGCATCCACCACCACTTCATTTAAATAATTGTTTTAATTGGTATTTTTTCTTCTAGCTGGGACATGTATTTTCTATATTATAAATACCTACACATGCACTCTTTCAAACGTCTACACCAACTTCTCCTTTTTCCTCTTGCTTCCACCCGTCTTCTTCAATTTATTAGAGAAAAATAAAACCGAATAGTTGTATTTGGCGGAGAAGTAAAAAAACAGCTAAGGAGTGGTGGTGGTAGTGTGTGGGGTAGTTATCTAGCCAACATGATGAAAAAAACTTTTCTTCTTCAAGACTTTACGGTGTACACATTCCAGAAATGCTGTGCTGCTCTTGTGTAACTTTCTTTCGGATAGCATTAACAGCAGCGGTAGCACATGGAGGAAAAAGAAACTGCTAAAATGCGCTACCCCCTTCTAATAGATAAAGGACTTATACAGCACAGCATACACAAACTCTTTGGTGGATGCAAACATTGGGATAGCGAGAGGCTAGAGACAGCGAGAGGGGGAGTGAAGGAATGTGTGTAAGTGTAAAAGGAGAAGCAGGTGCACTGGGTTGTCGTGAAAGAAACCTACTCACTTAAGCTATGACTCTAACCTTTGGTTTTGTTGTCGGAGTAATAATGGTAGAAAAGAAATGAATACGTTGAGCTTAGATCTGTACCTATTGAAATCAATCGATCCATTTGGGACCAAAAGACTTTACCCTTGTGGGATACACCAATAATGTTGGGATACCGTGTAGGCACCTCTTATAAGGGCATGAAAACATGCAGGAATGATGGTATTGCACTGCCAGATGGGAAAAGCGCCATCACTGCTAACCACGGTTACCAACACCATTAATACCAACCAGCAGAAGAGAAAGAGACACGGGGAAGAAGATAGCGAGAGAAAAGAAAGGGAAACAAACATGACATTAGTCATCATCATCATGGTTCCTCCTCATAGCCATGTGAATGCTCATAAGGCTCTTAGAATTATAATGGGCCTGTAAATACGGGCATTCTCTTTCACTGTCGTTGTGTGTATAAGGAACTAAAAGTGCCGGGAGGAAAAGGATGCATAGAATAAGTAAACGGGCATGTAATGCGCTGTTTTAAAATGCACTTTACGGCGGGAAGTGAGTGCAACGCTAAGGATGTCAAAACACAATAATTGGCATTTGGCATCCCATGACCCACTTTTCATACTTAAAAACTTGATTCTGTAGGTTTGTCATAACAAATAAAGTTGACTAAGTATAGAGGTTTGTGTAAGGGAGGAACATATACGGGAAAATTGAGCAATTGGGACAATATTGGATGGTATGCGTAAATGGAACTTGTCTCCAATTTCAACATAATTACATGAAGCTAACTGATTTATAAAATCCAATGTATTTGTAAATTAGTAGCTTTATTACCTATCGAAAGTTTAGAAAGGTATTTATGCATAAAGATGTTTACACGATCAGTACGTATAATCACGTATTTGTAGGTGTATAATCACGACGATTGTGACGGCTTTTTTTAAATTAGCGCGCAGATCACTAATTACTAAACGAATAAAGAGCTCATATAATTATAAGTGTGTATTTCATGTGTATTTGGTACTTATTTATGAAGATAAATACATCATTTCATGTATATTTATACATTTAAAACAAAACAAAAACAGTTAAAAGCGTATCAACCAACCACTAACGATAGTGATAGTAACCGAAAACATGTTTGGTTGCACCGTGGACGGATACTGATCTTTCTTACGTTAAAACTACCCTGTTAATCTTCAATCTGGACATGCATTTTTATGAGTTGAGTGGAGAATTGAACTTTTTTAAATTGGCATTTTATTGCTTTGCTTACCCGCACGCCTCTCCTCTGTAATTCATGTCGGGGGATATATAGTCGTCGACAAGAAGTGAGTCGTCGTCAACGGTTAACAGTGAGTCTGATGGATGGTGTGATCTTTCGATGACAACAGTAGTTGACCCATGGGCACCTCGGTGATGGCCCAAACCGAAACCATGAAGGCCGGCATGGCGATCAAGGATGATTGTAGGCGAGGTTGGATGCGAATACGGTGCTGCAACCGAGCCGGGCACTGATGAGTAAGGACCTCGTAGTCGTCCATTGGCTAGGCGCAGGGACGGAAGTCTCTGCTGCCATCGTCGGCCATCCGCCCCTGACCTCTCTCGCTCCTCCCTGAAATGAAAAAAATAATGTATGTAAAATATGTGCATTCCGTAGATAGCGTAATTTCATAAAACTGACATCACAAAATTGCCGTCTTTTAAAATGACAGCTCAGGAAAAAATATTTCACATATTTCTTATTTCCTTCCACGAAAAATAACCGTATCATACATTCCTTTCATATTTTTTTCCATCGTTGTCGACATTTTTATGAAAATGGTAAATGGGTATGTCCATGTTCATGCTTGTATTAGTTGTTCTTTCCCTTTTTCTTACTCTCGCTCTGACAGTGCTTTTATATAAATATTTTCTACGGAACAACTCATCTCCCAAGTTTTTCCTAGTCTCTTTCTCCCCGCAATGCAATAAACTGGCTGACTCTCTATTTCTCGTGAAAGTTTAAATGACGAAACACGCCAACGGAATCTTCCAAAAAAATAATGGACTCATTCGAGTAAGACAGACAGAGAGCGCGAAAAAACTTAAAAGGTTTTTTATTATTTCAAATCCGTACCAAGTGAAAACTTTTAATACAAACAAAGCACTCTATTGCCTGTCTGTCATGCCTCGTTCGCTACTTCCTTTTGCTAGATACGGCAGAACGTACGTACGTATTTCCAACAAAAAAGATTCTGTTTTTTTGTTTTTATATTTTCCCAACATTACGCGTTGAGGGAACGATAATGTCCTCTTTTTTCGTCATACGAAAAACTTTTTTCTGTCTATCTCTTTCCTTTTCTCTGTACAACAGGCACTTTTCTTTTTTTGTCTGCGATAAAAACAATGCAGCCAAAAACGTGATAAAATGATGAAAAACTTTTCTGGAGCTGTACATAAAACGTAGGTACGTGTACGTACATCTGCCGGTATGACAATATTTATGGGTTTATATATAGCGGAGTGCCCACTAGAAACTAAAAGAGAGCAGTGAAACTGCTAGCAAGCAGTGAAGCATTCAAAGATCCATCGTGGAAATCCAGACTGGCAGTGTAATGCATACGAAAATATCCTCAGAGATTCTTATCATCATGGTTCAGTGGAGTTCAAAAGGACATCTAGAGCCAGCCACCACAGTACTACCGCTACCAGAGCCAGATATGGCCGCATATTTTTTTCATAGTATAATAATCATATATCTCCTCGCACACCTATAAAAATGCAAACAGATACGTATCTTTCTTTCATATTCAAAATGCTTTTATAGTTGGGAAAAACGAGACAGGGTATACAGCAAACATGAAAATAAACAAAAAAATATCCCAGTTTCCCCGCATTTCTAGTGAAACTTTATGATAGACAGTAGTAATATATTGAGTATGGGTTGAAATTTTTAATATTTATGCATGTACTCCTCTAGTCCCTTCCTTTAGACAAGAGAGAAAGCTAAGAGGAGATGAAATGAAAAATAAAAAACTTGTCGAAAGACGAATGTCATGAAAAACAAGAGAAATAGAAATGCTCGTTCAGCACTGTCAGTAAAGCTTGCCCACTACAAGATTGTCACACTACCCAATTCAGTGGGAGAACGAGAGACGTAAGTGTATTTTTTCATACCCTCCCCCTCTCCCTTATTTTTTCCTGGAATAGAAAAAAACCATCTCAACTGTCGAAGAAAGGCATTGAATAGACTGATATATTTCCTCCAAGGATCAAGTTCCCTGGTGACATTGTCTATCAAGATTTCATGAAACACTTTTTCCTTCGTATATATTTTAACACATTTCAAGACTTTCTCCGGCAACGTATTTACGTGTACTTTTATTTCGTTTTCATCCCTTTCTCTTTGTAAATACCATGTTCTCTAATAAATGTATCTCTTGCCGTTAGAGAGAAGACACTTGAAGACTACAAAATGTTACTGCCGAGACAACTTATATTATGCAGGCTTATAGTATACTTAATATCAAATTTTTTCATCTATTCTTCCCCCTTTCTGAGAGCTGATCCAGAAGATTTTCTCTCGGTGCTAAATTTTATTCGATGTTTCCCTCTCTTTCTTGTGAACTATATATAGGTTGTTTGTTTTTTATAGGGCATCTTTTCCAAAAAAACTAGCAAGTACTCAAGCACCATGTTGGAAATACACCGAGAGAACGAGAGAAAGGCCAAATCCCATGCATAGTAAGTGGGAAACGGTGTTGTCGTATTTTGTGAGCCATGTTAAAGAAACCTCCAACGAGTAAGGAAAAACGCGACGATCGTGATGGCAATACTCACATGCAATTTCCATTTGTTCTCTCTATGTAGGTTTGCTTGTAATAGGAATAAATAAGAAATCTATGTAAATATAATTGTGTGTTTATCTCTCTGTGTATGTGTGGGCGTATATTTTAAATATTCTAGGTTGCACGATAATTATCATAATTTTGCTGAGTCACATATTCTATTATATTTCTGATTGAAACATTTTTGCGACAAGAATAACTGTAAGCTCGTACCCCTTTCACCAGCACCGCCGTTCTGTAAAGAAAGAAGTCGTCCCAGAAATAAACTTCCAATTTATTTTCTAAGATTACCAACAACAATGGTTCCAAAATGTAGGGCAGCACCAACACTTCTTTTTGTTCACAATGCACACACTCAGTCACCAAACACAAGAAACCAGATCGCGCACAGTTTGAAAAGAGAAATGGTGTCACCTTGCAATTAACCTTCCAACATCCTTTTTCTCTTCCAAACAAAATCCTTGACCAAAGTGATACGGTTTGAGGACGTTATGTGAACACACAAAAGGAAATCGTAAAGTGTGTACTAGAGAGCATTCGCTCAGATTTTGTAAAACGGGTGCCGGAAAAAATGAAAATTAGCCAGAAAAGCAAGAAATGTATAGAGAGAAAAATTCAGGAGAAACCACGCTTTTTTCTTCACAAATTGCATGAAGAACTAACGATTAATTTTTGGAAAACTTTCACTTTCCACAGACTGTTTATATTTCTTCAAAGAAAAGAGCAACGAAACGACAGATAGTAGAGAGAAAGTATCACTGCAAAAGGTCTAGAATACGCAAAAATTGCATCATTATACAACAAAATTATTCAGCAATGACGAAAAACATCCAACCACGATCAGCACGAAAACAAAGTATTAAAAGAACAAGTACCAACAAGAAAAAAGAATTAACTGCTGCTGTCGGCGGTAGAAAGTTTTAGTCCGGAGAAAACGCAGAGCCTTTTGGATCCACAAGGTAATAATAGTAAACAGTAATAGCTTTCCCTTTTCTCTCTTTCTCTCTTGGAAAAAAATCCAACGAAAAATTGTTCTTTCCGTATTTCGCCCTTTCTTTTGCGCTAAAAAATACCCGGGTGTGTAGCATACAATTTCTACTCCAAGAAACTAAACAATCGGCGACGACGACAACAACAACAACAGAGAAATTGGCAAGAAAGAATAAGAACAGTTTTGTGCATATTTACTGCGACGACAGAACACTATAACTTGAACGAAATAACAAGATGACGACGACACAGACAAAACATGCTTTCTTCAGTATTCACCTCTCCCAGGCCCAGCAGCAGTACCGCTGAAGATCCTCACCAGCACTAAGAAAATAATAGGAGAGAGAAAGAGAAAAGACACAGACACAGAGACACACACTTTTCTCCACTAAAACAGTCGCTCTCTTTCTCCCCGTCTCCCTTTTTTCTTTTCTCTCGTTTTTCTAAAACGAGATAATGTTCCTTATTTTTTATAGAAAGTTTAGGTCTTGCCTGGCATGTTTGCTCTAGGCTCGATGCTGGCTAGCTAGCTACTACGAGTGACGGGCTGACACAGTGGCCCACTTGAATCGCCTGCTGCTGCTGCCGTGTATGTCAGACATAGAGGATGGATGGATGGTTTAGGTGCTTCTGGTTTCTACCACCAGTGCTATTATTCCTTTAGTTGGTTCACAAAATTCCTCGCATGCTGCTGCTACTTCTCTCATGCTGAAGCACAAGCAGGGAAAGTACACAAAGAGAAGTGGGAGTAGTGGTCGTATTCATGCAAAGAGTCTTCTCTCTCCCGTATTCTGAGGAGGAAAAGGGAAAATGTATGGAGCTCTCTGGCAGAATAGTTGGGTGAATGATGACGAAAGAAAGGAAGAAAAGGGAAGCCTTAGTCAGAGAAACAGAGAAGTATGCATGGAAGCATGCATGCGAGAATAGGAGAAACGGTTAGATGGAACACAACCCGTTAACCCAACCGTGGTATTCCCCATAAACAAGAAATAGCAGAAGACTTTCCACCGCTCCACCGCCACCACCATTAATGGTACAAGTAATACGTTATATCTATAGGGTATTACTGTGGAGTGGTTTTTCCCTATTCCTACAATCAGAAAGACACAAAAGAGGGGTTGTATCCAAAAGGAGTATGTATGTAGATATGGAACGTTTATTTCTTTTTGTGTCTTTCCTTCATTCCTCCAAGTTGAGCTAAACCTATCATTCCAATACTTGTCTCTCCCCGTCTTGTTTTTCCATAGTAGTCGACGAGCTTCCACAATTTCTGTGAAAGAGTTAACTACTGAGCTCCTTTTTCTCAAAGAGAGGGAGAGAGAGAGAGGTAAAAAGGAAAAGATATGATGATGGCAAATAGGCAGGCAGCATGGGAACTCCGAAAAAGTCCGATTAAGGCCCAGCCAAGAGTCCCCGACTGAAATGGCAAGGACAAACGAGACCTTCGTGTTATGGAATGCATTATCACGGAACATGGATGGAGCGGTAGAAAGAAAAGAAGAGCGAGAGCAGTAAATGTGCACAGGGAGAGAGAATCCTGTATTAGCAAAGCACAAATGCAAAAAGGAACAGAAGAGACCAGAGAAACAAGCAGACAGAGAGAGAGAGAGAGAAAGAGTTTTGTCTGTCCGTTCCTGCTCCTGCTTGTAATAATCATACCCCGCAAATACACAAAGGAAAAGAGCGAACATTATTATTAGGGAATGCCAAAATGTGTAAGTATGATGATATGAGAACGGTGGAACGTCGTCGTCTTGAATATTGTCGTTTGTATGACTACTACACAGGCTTATATATTTACATAATATTGCCTAGAATGCTTTGTGATGTTAACAAGATGTGTACTAGGTGTGCGTTGTTGTCGATGAGGATGGTAAACAAAACAAGGGGTAAATAGGACGTAATATTGCTAAAGTGAATACGGTAATCGGCGGTATTGTAACCGATACACGGTTGAGCTCAACACCGACAAACTTTCCAAAGCTCTCTTTTTACCGACTTTTCACGCTTTAACTATACACCGATTTAAAAGGACATTTGTGAGCGGAGGAGGAGTACCTTTGCTTTTCTATAGGGACGCGTTGGATGCATGCAAATTACAAGGTGTCTGTTGTGACACTTCTCCAAGGAAAACGGGCGAACCGGTGCTGTGCTATATATATACCTCAATGCTATGATTTAAAAAATTCTCCACTATTTTTTACTACGATGCCGTCAATTGAACTGAAAACGGGAGGTAGACAAAAGGCCACCAAACCATCACCAGACCACATAGTATACAGTTTAGTTATTAGTTTTTCTATTCACCATTAAACGGCACATTTTGTACGACACAACACTTTGTACTACTGTGTATATTTTTTACCCTGTAGTTAGTTAGTGGGAACAAGTCGGTCTAATGTTCGACTTAACATTTCACAAAAACTATTATCCCCATAATAGTAATAACAGCAATAATGTAGCGAGTTGGTAGAAACATTGTCTAGTGTATATATTATATATACATATGATGGGGGTAGTTGTAGGTGACGTAAATAGAGAAGTCCGTGTGTTGTCAAGGGCACTTTATGGCAAAGGCAATAGAAGTACTCAAATGTCATTAATAGTTTTTGAAAGTTTCCTTGAAACATTCGGAGAGCACGACAGCAGAGAAGACGAGAAGAAAAGAAAAATTCCACCCGAAATACACACATGCACACGATGACTGCACACATTATTAGAAAAAGTGACACACAAGCACATGCATACTTTGTAGTTGCTATTACTTCCAAACAGCGAGGCAATATTGGGATAAAAATAACAAAGATCAATACAACTTTGCTGCTGTTGCCGTGAGAGTATTGCCTTTCATAGAGAATGAATAAAGGAGACCATGAAACCGAGTCTTTGTACAATTCTCGTTGTCCAAATCGCCTAAAGAATGGTATTCGGTTACGTATCATAGTTCAGAATACTCGGGAGGATGACCAGTAGTGTGGGGGAGTTTTTGTATATCAGGGCCATCCCGTTGTACGGTTGTCCCCGTCTTTTCATAGCGTGTAACCCGCTGGTCAAACCAAACACTTTTGTATTTTTCTGGATCCAAAAGTAGGGTTATCTGTTACACTGGCCTCCCCGTTGGCTCTTTTGTTTCATGTGAGTTATATATTATGTGTGTGTGTTATTGTTTGAACTGTCAAAAAATCAAACTATACGCCGACACGGCCCAATTTCCATTTTTATTATTATTTACTTATTTATATATATACATATATATTGGTAAAGAAACATCTTTTTGTTAGGCAGAAAACTCCACAGGAAAGTGTTACAACAGGAAATACACCGTCCGTTGTACATCGTAGCATGTGGTATGTAGCAAGTTGGTTAACAGACGTCCATTGTTTTTAGCATTTTGCACTTTTCTCAGCATAAATCTTTTCTTTGATCAAACTTATTGTGCACGGTTGCATTTGCTGTTGTGTGGACGGCCTAAAAAATTGTGCATTGAGATAGTTGAAAAGTGGGAAAAGAATAGAAGGTGCGCTGGGAATTAACAAAACAAATAATAATGATAGGACCAAGTATTCAGGAGAAATTCTGACACAGATTTTGGTGATAAATTGATAGCCAATAAATAGTAACACGTGTACACAGATGTACTCTACGTGTTCTTTATAATTTATGGAGATACCGAGAAAGCTAAAACATGCAGCGTGCAACGATGGCAAGTATGATTGGTATATGTTCGTTGCTGAACAAAAGGGAAACTCGGTATGCAAACTCTTCCCAAACAATAGAATCTTTTGTGTTGACCCCGTCCAAGACTCACCAATATTCTTTATTTGCTCCAAATCCATAAGACAACGCATAGCTGCACAAAATAAATGCGTAGTACGACGTTGTTGGGAATGAACGCTTTTAAAGATGTCAATGTAGAACAGGGAACAGAGATGGAGGTGCTGGAGTAATCGGTGGAGGGGTTGGTAGCTACAATGACAGCATAATAAATACAGGAAATAAGTCATACCAAAGAAAAACAAAAAAGATCAACAACTTTCTACTTTTTCGGTTTTTTCTTTCTGTCGTTCTGTGACTTCATTTTAGCACTGAAAATAAACAAAGGTTTCCATTGACGAAAGAGAAAAAAGAGAAGTTTCGGTGAAAAAAAAAGAAAAAGTTACTGATCCTTCTTTCTTCTCTCTTTCTGCTGTCATCTCCTTAGCATGTGGTAGCAAAAGATGGAAAACTACTACATAAGGCAGTACTGAAGCCGTTTGTTACCATTTTATGCGTTTTATCATACAAATATAAAATGGTAAAGGGAGAGAGAGAGAGAGAGGGAGAGAGCGTGAAAGAGGAAACATTATAGGGTATAACCAAGATGAGATGACGAATACCTCCACAGAACAAGGCGAGCAAGAAAAATAGAATTATTTCGTTTTTACGTCGATGATGATAGTATTGCAAATCCTGGGCATTTGCCCTGGGTTACACTTTTCAACGACCAAGAAAAAATGGCCCATTCATCGATTTGTGAAAATGTTGATAAGCAAAATCCTATAACGTACGTACTATAAATTTTTCAAATAAAGTAACATTTCCCGCTTTATTGTTTGTATACAGAATAAAATCTCCAAACACAAAAGCTCTTTATTGAGAAAAGGGGGGAAATAATACAATACCACTATTCTTTATTTCCCCCAGACTTTTTTCTCATTTTCCTTTTTCTATTCCACCTGTATGCAAGCTTTGGCGTGAGAAAGGGGGGCAGAGGGGAATTTTTACAACAGAAATTACAACTTATTTTCATTTAGCTCAACAATCCTATTAGAATAATGTATAATGTTGTACTTATTGTGGGAGAACAATGCATATCCGGTTTACTTTAACTCACTGAATATTTTCGGCTTGATTCTTTTTTATCTCCGAAAAGAGCACACATACCGTCATTTTCTTCATTTTCGTTTATTCAGTTTCTTTCTTTCATTCATTCATGGTAGAGCCAGTTTTTATACCTCCTTCCCTTCAGTCAGGTTTCACAACAGAGTTACCCAAACGTGCTTATAAGGGGAATGGTAGCGGACATGTATGGAGGAGAAGTGCTCTTGGAAGAAGTTTCACCAAAGAAGAAGAATCTCTAACTACAAAAATTGTTTAGCCCGTCATATTATGTGACGGGATCAAATAAATCTACTGACGTTTGGACCACTACGAATCCAACTACCTCTGGGCAGCTTCGAATACTCCATTTTACATACAACCCTTGTTATTTTGTTAACATTTTTAAATAGTAAACCTATTGATTTCATTTTCGGTATTTTTAAAGGCAATGATAAAAACAGAAATGAAATCTAAAACCCAAGAGATGTCTGGATTGATTTCCGCAAAGAATGATGTGAGATTTTAGTATCTTCTCAAATTCAGGATTCAAAGCAATTTTCTTTAGCATATTGACGGCCGGAATTACCTACTCCCGTCGACTCCATTTTCAAGCAAAAAGTAAAAGTGTGTATATGAATCATACACGGATACGTTTGAAATGACTCCTAACAGAAAATTACCGTTTTTCCTCTCTATGTAACTAGAAGTCTTGTTAGTTAACTAGATATCTTATGCAGAAACGGATAAATACGGTTAAAGTTTTACTTTTCCCGATTAGTGGCGCTACCGTCGATTGCAAATTCGGCTACGGATGTCAGCAAATTATATAAAATATTTGAAAAGGAGCAGTGCGGATATACCTGAAGAAAAATGTGGCACACATATTTTTAGAAGAAGTTGCTGCTGTAACTTGGGAAATAACATGACCTAATGATGATGATGCTGACGACGATAGGAAACTCGTTCGTTAAGCAAGTCAAGTTTCTCACTATCTCTTTATGTGCAACTTTCAAACTGGTCAATGACAGAGAAAGGAAAGAGCATATCTGAGTTATTCTGATATATAAAGAGGGAAAATGAGTTACGTCCCTGGAATTCCGAGAGAGTTTTTTAAGCACCTAGCTACTATCTAGATAATAAACAAGTAAAGTATAAATGTACAGTTGTGTCTATGATATCAAAATATGAACGTCGTTTTCCCCGGGCTCTCTCCGTTTTGTGGATTCCGCAAACACCGGTTTCTCTTTTCCCCTTCCCCCCTTTCTCTCTCTGTGCACAAACTTAAATATGGGTGTATAAATATCTCCCATAATAAGCGTTTACAGTGGAAGTGCTGTGTCCAATTTCATTCACGGGTTAGTGTAATGGACAAGTCAATAGAGACTAGAAGGAGCTTGTAGAAATAGCTGTAATATTGATTTCGGTTTCATTTAACCAATTTTTGGAACAGCTATAATATAATAGCACATGTGTACGCTTTTAGTTTCATAACATGTATCGACGTTTTATTATAGAACTTACGTACGTATGACACTCTACGGAAGGGGGTCAGAGTTGCATGCATGTTGCTAGAGTAAATTCCAACAGTTTTTTTGGAAAAGCCGTAAATAATGAAAAACCAGTAGGGATTGCAAGAGAGAGAGAGAAGGAATCATTATAATTTTATAACTTGCTCTCTACTCTCTATTGACAAGTCATGAAAATTGAAGAACAAGATGGAAAAACGACGTAAGAAAACACCGACAGGGAAGGCGTACGGACATGTGGTGGTAGTTCTGGTATTATCGAAGTACTGTACCATAATGTCCTTAAATTTGACCGATTCATTTTCTATTTCGATAAAAGGGCGAAATAATAAAAAGGGGTTTACCTGAACCACTTTTAAGATTTTATGCTCACATAATTATTACTTATTTCCCTGCAATTATTGAAGTATTACCATTTTTTCCTTAAAAGTTGTCTCTAGCTTATGAAAACCTCATGTCCGAGACTAAAATTGATGTACAGTAACATTAGTCAACAGCCATCGACATAACAACTATTGACATTTATGTTGGGAAATGCTGTCACTAAACGTGTCATATTCATGCTGTTGCCAAGGTCTGCCGTTAAAAACGGAAAAGATATTGACGCCTACTGTGTGATTAGAGATGATTTATTCAAGAGTAAGTTTTATAAATAGTCCGGGAGAGAAAGCTGAGTAGGTCGACGAACAAAGCGGCACACCTGAAAAAATATACAAATATGAAGCAAGTATTGTGGAGCAAGCAACAAGCAAATTGTTATTGGTAGCGCGGTGCTTGTGAGAATAGCAAGTAGTAGATTGCATTATTGGGGTTATGATGATTAGGTAAGTGCTATTTTTGCACAGAGTGACTCAATGTGCATTTTGCCCTTTAACGATACGAACAACTCATAATGTGTAGGTAAAGCAGGAAAAAAAGTATTTTGGTGTGTTCGAGCCATATCTTATGAAAACGCCGTCTTTTTCTGTTTACTCAATTGTGAAATTCCCGTAATTGAATATTTATGCTGTGTGTGTGTTTATTGCACACGCGAAAGAATTCTGTGCCGACTCACGTCGTCGCTGTGTCTTTCCTAGTTTCCCTATCACCACAACTACGACGAGGGACGACGGTTGCGGGGTAAACCACTGACTTGAGATAACGAAAAGAAATGCACGCCGAAAAGTCGGGTTCAAGATAATTTCCTGTTTTGTGTATTATCATATCATCATCACATGAACGTGGACGGTAACGGTAAAACAGAAAAAAAGCAACAGTAGAAGGAGCTGCAGCAGCACACATCATGCCGGTTTACAATATGTGTGGAAAACATTGTTTATTTATGTATATTTAAACGGCAAACGGGGATGGCAAAAGTGGTTAAAATAAAGTTTTCCTGTCAGAGGAGTGCTTTTTACCCAACTCATCACCCACAGAATATGCGTATCTGTACATATGTCGTTTAGTACCATACTTCCTTAGTAACAACATCATGGAAAACACGAAAGACTTTAAACCCGTCACAGTCTAGAAACAAATGTTGCATTTGGCTTTACCAGTATTGATTTAGGTTTCCTTTCCGAACAATAACTTTTCAAATACTATTACTTTCAATACATTTAGTTATTGTAAATTTCGCTTTAAATTCGTAAATATTTTAATTAGTGCGTTACATTTTCATCATATTAACTTTTACTAAAGTATTGAATTTTTCATGAATTTTCATTTGAATTCATATCCCGTAGCAGTTTGTTATGACCTGATTTGGAATGTGGTTCTAGACAACTATGTATGTTACTAACGTGAACATATATAATAATATTGTTGATATAATATGGAATAGCGAATGTACTTCATTTACATAAAAGGTTCCACGGGAAATTTTCTTTTGTCATTTTTTCTCCCGGTTTTTTATGATTTAGGTAAGTATGTATGCTGTCTTGGTTTTTTTCAAACGTAAAAAAATAATGGAAAAGGAAATGAAAAATGTGTGATTTGCCTTTTCAATTTCATTTATGCAAACACAAAAAGTGACAACTTTTTCCTGAGTGCAATTGTCATCTGCAATCCATCAAAGTTTACATTTTCGTTCCTTTTTTTCTTTAAGAAAATGAAGTGGATCTGATTGCCTACGACAAAAAGTGGCAACATACCGGGCACTGCTGTATCTGCCAGAAGGCAACCAAAACAAGTCAAGTCAGATGTAACTAGTGCCTTGAGACACTTATAATTTATTGTATTACCGTAGTACAGAACTCATCCTCTTTCATCATCAAACTTTTCAGCACTTTGCCCGTAAATAAACCTAAAACGTATTCTGCATAAGATAGAATACCATTTTCACTACTTTTAGTTGTTGCCAGCAGAAACGTCACGTTCACACCGTCTCAATAAGCACTTTTAACAGTCTAGAAGGTACGGAATGTATTGACGTGGTCGCTCATATATAATCTTTTATATTTTTTGCATAAAGTATTTCTAGAATTCATGCACCTATTATCCTTTCCCTATCCAGACTTTATGTCTGTAAGCGTCCAAGTCTCTTCAGTAAAAAATATTCTTCCTTTTGAAATGAATGAGCAATAATTTTATGGCACATAAACGTTATCCCTTAGTGTCTACCAAAGAGCTAGAGAGGGAGAATGATAGAGAGGAAAACATGTACTCCGGTGAACATTTTTCCTGAATATTTATGTAATATATGCAAACTTACGCATAAACATTCTCTATTTTATTCCCCTTTTCCGCTCTTCCTTTTCACCTATGTATACTTTAGTGTAGCTCATTTGTTCACGAGAAAGAGAATAGTTCGTCAGAAAGCATAAAAAGATGATCGACCCATCATACCGCGGTTCTGGTCTGTGAAAAAAGCAAAAAATGCATGCGTCTTTCCTCCACATAAACTACGCCGCTTTCCTTTCCCTTGTATGCCTGCGTTAGGGCTAACCTTTGGGAAGGTTCCGGTAAAAACTAGAAATATTTCCTGGAATTTTTCCGAAAAGAAAAAAAATGTATTTTTGCTTTCTCAAGAAAAACAGAACTGCTTACACGTTTACACTTCAGATACCGATAAAGTAGTAACCAAATCGCCTATTTCCATTTATTTACGTAGTACAACGGCAAAAGGAGTAAAAATAGAAAAGGAAACAAAATCTTTCAATAAAACATTACATCTTATGCATATGCCCACGTCATTCTCTTGGAATGTGACGATAAAAGGGAAAATACGACAGAAAGAGCTACATTCATGCTTGTTTGTAATGTATCGTTGTACGCTGATAGATATGATTTCCTTGCAGCAATATGCCAGGAAAATGCTCCTTTTTTCGATTTACAATTCATTCTTATTTTTGATATACAGTTTTCTTTGATGTTTGTCAATAATCGATGGCGATACCAACAACAATAACAACAACGACGACCATTGTTATCCTAATAGCAGTACAAAAAAATATAAAAAAAGTAGCCAAGTATCTGGGAAAACGTGTGTGATGTGGAGTATCAAAGCATAAGTACCGTTTGGTACATAGGCATAAGAGTCAATATGATTTGTATAAGGCAATCTTTTTATCTCGAAAAATAAAACATTTCTTACTAATGCTTATAACACGAACAGAAACTCTCTCTCTCTCTCTGTAGATATAGAGAACCACGGACTTTTAATAAAATAGAGAATAACCCTTTTTTATCACGTTTTTTCCTTCCTGATAAAATACTCTCCGACTGGTACCATTACTTTCCTCGTACTGTCAAATTGATATACGTATATAGGATTATAGAAAACTCAAGTGTGCATGAGCATTGAGCACGTATGTCGTGTGTGCAAAAAAACTTGGCAATCCCATGCTGTGCTTTCGCTTTTTTTCTCTCTCTCCGAGTATTTTTAAACAATAAACGATACATTTTTCTATTTCATTGGTGTATTATGATGATGGTAATCTTCATAATATCAAGAAATATTATCGTTGGCAATGGTACTGAACCTCCAGTGTCACCACCACCGCTACAACGGTTAAATGCCAGAGTTTATATAATTTTTTATCAACATTTTTTGTGACAGTTTTTTGTATCATCGCTATCGTCATCAAGTTACGATCAGGGGACTGTTATCATGATTGAGCTTACAGCCGAAAAAAATGCAAGGAGGGATAACTGCGAAGACCCGTTTTTAGGAGGGCCTTGCCTGTCGACATTTGCTTTTCCGAAACACATTTTTCCGACTGAAAGGGACAGCTTCAGGAAGATTTTTTACAGACCAATATTTCTTCCAGAATACATTTACTATTCTGCATCTAAAATTTGGATTTCTGCACCATGTCCCACAGTAATATATAGATGTCACATATAACATTTTTATTATTCATTGGCATTCTTGTTTTTGAAGTTATAGTGTGAGTGAGGTAAAGATACTATTTTGTAAAAAAATTTATAGGCAAATAAAAATAACCAGTCAAACATTTCTTGGAGTGAATACGTGAAGATATTGTGATTTGATTACCATAAGTTTCTTTTGACAAGCGGAAAAATTTAATATTTAAGAATCGAACACGTACAAATTTAGAAATTATTGAAAATTGTTCCCTATAAAAAATGGTCCTCGGCAGTAATGCCTAAATCTAAAGAAATTGGAGAAAACAATTGTACAGTTTAACAATTCCTCTTCTCTTCTGATTATGTGCATCCATTCAGACACAATTGTGTACATACATACAATACACGCAAACGTATACAGAAGACAACATATTTTATACTTTCCAATTGTCATTTTACCCACAAACGTGACTCTTTTATAAGAATACACTACCTACACGTCCTGAGTAGGTAGTTACACATATCTAACGCATGTACATCCCATTACAATGAATGTGACACAGAACTGCCGTCAAAGTCGTAAAAGGATTACTTTTGATGGAACTTCATTGAAAAACAGAAAAGAAAGAAAAGGATCCAAGAAAAAAATCTGTTTAGAATGACTCTCGGTCTCACTCCCTGTAATGATATTATGGTCTCGCCACCATCATTATAAACGTGTAAATGTAATGTTGTGGCTATGTCTGCTTTTATGTAATTGTGCCCGTTTTTCTTTTGTCACACTCCCCTTCTAGCATTTTTATAAGCAGTTGGGGGCAATGTGCTGGTAGTTCCTTCTTCTCACTTTATCACTATACAAACTCGCTTTCTTTTAATTGACAGCAAAAACGTCTAGAATAACGTTTAAATTATTGCGCTTCCTCCACCTAACAGACATCAATGTGTCTAACATTTTATACGGGATACAGACAAAGTCTCATACATATAGAACATGTCTTAAAATATCATCTCAAACAATATCATTTATTCATAAATTTATTTAATTTTTTTTACATTTGTCCTTTAAACGGCCTTAATGAAAAAGGTGGAGAGGGGACGACCAGGGACAATTTTTCTTACAAGCAGACTCCCCAAAGGGCACAAGTACACGTATACGTGTATTGTGTATTCACAAGATGTAACTCTGTAATTTTCTCTTTCACGCCAAGCCTGTAACTACTTTGTATGTGTGTTTGTTTGTGTTTCATTTGTTCACTCTTATTTCCATTTTCCTCTCCTGTAACTACAATAACGAAAGGAAGTGGACGCTGCTTCTGTACGGTTTAAAGGCCCTCATGATGGAATTTTGGGGAAGCAGTTCTAACATCACACACACACACATGCATACACCCTTGGTGGTTTGTTGCGGTAGTATCCTTTGTTACCTAAATAATACACATTCTCTCTCGCTAAAACTACTAAATTATTTACTCCCACAAACGCAATGGTTTTTGGCTAACTACGTTATTTTATATTCCTTCCCGAGTTTTGGCCGAGATAAGTCTTGTCAGCTTAAGCTTGACATTTACAATGTGCCTGGGTCATCGTCGTCGTGAAAGAAGGAAATGAGAGTAGTAGCTTTTGTATTGGTACACACACATACACATAACTTGTGTAATAATAGCCCGGGAGTTTATTGTACTCCACTTTTTCTGCTACTGCTGCTCTAGCTTCTCTGTCTCTTTGCTTTACCTATTTCTCAAACTTCTCTTTTCTGTAAGCAAAAGTGGGAAAAACCGCAGGGGTGATACGGGAATACAAAACATGTTCCTTTTCTTCCCACTTGTAATAATAGTAGTCGTCATGTAATGTTTATGCAACTGCTGCTGATGCTTTGGGGTTATCCTTTGCTTTCGGCGGGTGGTATATTTCTTCATTGACCTCTCTCCTTCTTTCTCTCTCTCTCACTCTGCATATACTAATCCCTATTTTATTCTATGCACTCCGCCGAATTATTTTCTCAAGTATTTTCTCCCATTTTCTCTGTATTTTATTCTGTCGGTGATTGACACAGATGAATTTCTTGCTTTTCTCTGGCTTTATGTGGAATTTGCATAGTAAACTTGCTTCGTCTCATATTAACTCGGTACCGTACTTCTTCCTCTCTCTCTCTCTTCTTGATGTACCCCTCTTTCTCTCAGCAGCCCCACCACCACCACGGTTGCCGCACGACAAACGACCGTTATCATTTGCTTCTGCTACTCGACCGATAAAAATAAAAAAATCGATGCATAGTTAACTGACGCCGTCTTTATTGAACTCCACTGGTATACATCAGCCTACAAGTACATTACATCCACACGCCAACCAAACGTGAAATGCACAAGAAAAACCAATGCAATTTTCTATTTGCTCACGATAGCCCTACAAATGTCAAGCCCAAGGAAAAGGTCTGACTGACGTATGTAAATGGACACACACACATACTATGCCACTTCACATACATTTTTCCTTCTTTTTTGCTCCTCTTCTTGCCTTTTTATTAGGCAGTTGCAGCTGATGTTATTATGTCGTATTCCCACACGTTCCTCTTTTTCTTTGCGTTACGTAAGAAGTCGAATAGGAAGAGAGAGAGAGCAAAGTTTAAGAAATAAAGGTTGCATTTCAATGTGGTGGAAAACACACAGAGAAAATTTGCATGCCTTCTCTTTCTCGTTCTGTCGCTTTACGCCACGTATCACCATTTGCCATACATACACATGCCAACGGACACTCTGATGAAATACGCTATACTGCCACTGTAAACTAGTTAGCTGTTGCAGCTTTTTTTATTCCTTGTCGCCGTCCTGTTATCAACAAGGCAGCAGAAGCAGCCAACATTTCACAGTCCTTTTACTCCGGTTACATTTAAATGCTATTAGTATTATCTAGTTTGTAAGACATTCCTTTCCTTTGACATTTTCCTTCCCCGTTCATCTATCTATACCTACATGCCTCTTCATAGTTTTCAAAGGGGCAGCTGTTAAAAGTAAAAAAAAAGAAAAGTAAAAAGAAACACGAAAATGCACATAATACATCTGAGGGTGATGCTGTCTGTGCGCCACCGCTAATTTTACTTTTCCGACTTGTATACAATAGCAGTAACGGCAAGAGAGAGAGAGAAAGGGAGAACTTTCTTCAGACTTTCTCGTTAACATGGATGTTGACACATTCATATAAATATACATAATAATATTATATTTATCTCTGAAATATTAGGCAATTCTCGTCTCCGTCCAGCTATTTTCCCCGTCATGACTCTTTTCCATTATTCACCATGCCCTCCTGTTACCGCAACTGCTTCCGCCATAATAAGAAGG
The DNA here is from genome assembly GCA_027744055.1 of Callyntrura sp. NNG-2020. Lineage (NCBI taxonomy): Eukaryota > Metazoa > Arthropoda > Collembola > Entomobryomorpha > Paronellidae > Callyntrura > Callyntrura sp. NNG-2020. The sequence goes on from JAHZNE010005592.1 coordinate 19,630, forward strand.
GGAATTAATGATAAGTCAGAGTTAATTAAGTTACAAAACAAAGAGGCAGGCAAGCATGCATAGTGTTATAAAGATACGAGATGTACTTGTACGTTACTATTATCACGTGCCAGCGTATATCCCTATAAAATGGACTTCGCGTAGGTACAACCACTACTGTCATCGCATCACACACAAGGACGCATTCACACAACCAGATAATATGAAAAGCGAGCTAGAGAATGAGCCGACAAAATGTAGTAAAATGAAACAAGCGTGAACATTTTTTAAAAACTTGACAAAGGGCTATAGTAACTAGAAAACGACAAGAATGACGCATTTTAAAACTAAACAAAGAAAATAGGCAGAGAAAACCTCTCTATACTGTGTATTAACTGTTTTCTCCAAAATGGGCAGAACAATTAAAATAGACAAACTTTTTAATCAAATGAGTATATTTGTTACATTTCCTAATGTTTCTGTAATTGTAATGACGTCTTCTGTGTTTAGCCTAGTGAGAAAAAGCTAAGCAAGGTATTTTGACACAAAGATACCAAAAGACGGAAGGGACCGGAAATACCACGGAAACTTCTTTAAATTTGCTAACCATAGTCTGCGTCATACATTTTGTTCTGTTAAATCTGCTTTATTTTTCGAGTGGAAAAAGTAATTGGACGCCCTTCCAAACTGATTTTTTTGTTATTTTCTGTCCATAAGGCAACTGTCGTGTGTCATCAGTTAGAGAAAGTAAAGCAACTTTACCATACAGACTGTAGTGCTTAGCTGAGTAAGACAGAAGAAGATCGTGAATGGATTTCACACTGACACACGTAAACAACGCATTATGTGATTATACCACCATAATATAAAGTGAACTTTTAATGTACCTGCTAGTCGCCGTTTCTAATAAAATTCTTGTTTAGGTATGCTTTCACTCTGCTTGCAAAATACTTTGGTTATAGGAAGGAAGCATCATGTACGTGACACGAATTAAGACAATCCAACTGAAAGAAGGCAAGATGGAAGGAGTATTTTTTTCACAAATTCAAAAGATTCCTTGGAGTCCTATTTTGTGTGTTCCGGAGAGCTTCTTAAAAACTTTCCTGTTAGAGTAATTACCACTACCGTGTTGGCAACTTTTAGGACATCATTTGCCCATATTTATAAGGGCTTTTTCAATGCATCCAAGGCATTTATAGCTGTACATCTACTCATCCCACGCATTCCTGTTAAACACCCACAAAACAACTTTGCTAAAAAATGTGTGTGTATTACAGAGTCCCCTATATCGTATTTTATCTGTGAGGAAAAAGTGACTATCACCATGTTTGATTAATTAATACTACCTACCTTTCTACTTAAGTAAGCAGCAGCAGTATGTAGTGCCCTGTGCTTTCCACAAGCACCACCCCCTGTTAGAAAGAAGTTTCTCGGGAAGGTAAATATTACAAAAGTGTTAATTGGTATGTTTTGATACAACTAGGTCCTTCACCACCTACCAGTTAACCTTGTTTGTTTTATTAATTAAACGTCAGAAAAAAAGAGCTGTATCTTCAATCACCACCATCGTCATTTTCATAAAGAGTGTATATATGCAGGTAGGTACAGCAGGTAGAGAAAAATACTAATGGGGTAATGTGAACAACAAACAGATTCGTTATTCAAATACCCTGGCAACTACCATTTTCGAAAAAAAAACTACCAGGATGGAATGTATAGGAAGGGGTGCATGAGGAAACAGAGATCTAGTTACAGAAACGCTGACTGAATTCTTACGAATTACTTTATTTGGAGAGAGCAAGAGAGAGAGAGAGAAATTCCACATTCTTTAGAAACCCAGCGGCTTTCCTATAGACAGGCAATGCACGGTGATGGAGATACGGTGTTGCTAATGACAAAAATGAGACTCGATTTTCTGCACATATCAGTCATTCCACCCATGCTCATCGTGGAATATGGATATAGTGTCGTACACATGATACTTGGGTATATTTTTTATGCCGTCTATCAAGCAGAAACACAACAGCTCATTCTGATTATAATTTACTTTGGGGACTGCGAAAGGAACACAAAACTGGCGGAGGAAGAGGTGTAATGCAGGTTCATTATATCAATTCTTAGAATATAATACCGTGAAACAGATTATAGATAGAGTTGTATAGGCTTATACATGGCTGATTCAGCAGCAGGAGCTGGAAAGCTGCAGTAGCAGCTTCAATAAAACTACAAGAAGGAAAAGGCAGGAGGTAATGCGAGCAAGCTTTTAGCAAACTAACTTTTCCTGTCTAATGACTCCCCCAGAGAGATGTGCAGGAGGAGAGAGAGAGAGAGAGCGGAAAGGAATCTTTAAAGTGAGAGAGAGAACACAAGAAAACAGTAAAAAGGGAGGTAACGGTAACCCAAGTCACAAAAGATGCTCTGATGTGACTAAAAATTTCACCGTTACATTTATATATATCTGTGTGCTGTTGTATGTATTTCGGCAGAGAGCAAACACATTTTCTCGCTTTCACTCATCGTACCTTATTTTCGGTGGATGATAATTTTCAGAGTTTTTATATTTGTGCACGGTGACTGTAAACTACTTTTCTTTGCTTACTTGGCTATATTTTCACCAGAGGAGTAAGAAAGACAAGAAGTCGATAACAGCGTGTACACTTTTGAAAAAAGGAAATAACGCTATGGGTAGATGCACAGACTACGGGAGTCATTAAAGTTCACAATTTTTTCCAATGCAGAGGACATCTAAAAAGTGCATAGAAAGCTAGCGGGAAAAAGAGGATGGAAGAAAGATCACATACGGCATAAATTAAAAATAACGGGGATTATTTTTACTATTATTGCATATCGTAAAAGGATATTAAAATGAAAATTTGTATTGACTTCCCCGGTCTTGTTCGGAATCCGTATAACTATGTTTATAGGGATCCATAAAACCGTGTAAACTACGCGGCCTACTTTTCGCCCAGAGTGTGACATTTTCGTTATAGTACCGATAATATGGATAATTACTAGGAGGAAAATGATGTTTTCTCTGCAAGTGACTGGAAAGTTGTTGTCGTCGTCATCATTATCGTCTACACTTCGATGTTATTTCTCTTGGTAGTACTTTATGGGGTCGCATCACAGTCGAGCAATTCTCGGAACTCTCTAGATACACTAGAAAATTAGTAATAGAATATTCACTGGCGGTGCAACGTCTTGGGATTTGGAAGAGGAACGCGAGGTTTGTACCCAGAGATGTTGTACACTTCTCGAGGCACGAACTGTGTAACTTTGAGGGGAATATTTGTGAGAATTTGTCAAGCCGTCTTTTTAAGGTACATCAAATAGAAGGTAGAGCAAGAGAGAGAGAGCAAAACAACAACGTTACTTTTCCTGCAGACATTGGGGAACAAGAGGAGATAGTTACCACATACACAGTTTATTACCCGTTTGCTGGAGAAAGTGATGACGCAAAACTTCAGTATGCCTATCTATACAGAGGCAAACTGTAACATTAACCTGGAAGGAAACAAATAAAAATGAAAATGTATTTCGAATTCGTACCTTGACGAACGTCACCAATGCTGATGAGCGTGCCCGAAAGATAAAAATTGTAAAATATTGTACAGTGCAGTACAGCTCCGAAGCAGCAAGTTTTTGGGTGGAAGCGGTTTAAAAATTTGGCGTAACCCTGGTCAGTTTTCCTTTTACGAAAAGTAAGCAGCGTACTAAAAACATGCGGAGATGTGCTTGTTTACGAAGAGAATTTCATCACATGCCTTTGGCGAGGTTTTAGTAGAAAAGTTAAGTACATATACATTTCAGTCCCAACGCAATTGTGTGTTTGTGCATGTAAAACCTCAAACAGGAAACCATCCCCTTCTACCAGGAAAAATTTATGAAAAGATACACAACAAACACACGTGAGCACATGAACACTCGCAGATATCGGTTTGAGGTTTCCTGGAGAATGTTTCAACTAATATGTTTAGCTTTGTCAACACAATTTCACTATCATGTTTTCCTTCCGGAGAAAGAAAAAAGCGCTTTCTCCCGCTGTTGTCTTGTGTGTATAATATTAGGATACACCCCACACAATATTTACCCAGCCCTCGCACTAACATAAAAAATATCAAAATGCCACCAGCCACCGACCACATACAAACACCTCATAGTCATAAATCATGACATTTGAAAAAGTCTGCGAGAAAAAATGGCCATCAAGACAAGACAGGAACAGGAAAAACGTCTAAGAACGTATCATCATAATCTATAACAATTTTGCTTTTCCGTTGAAAGAAAGCGAATGAATGAATATATACTGCACAAGACTGATAGCCCCACGGCACATGATACCGTCATCATCGTCCTCCTCACAACACAACAGACACCAACCATCACCACACACTTTTATCTCAAAAGCGGTTCAAAAATGCCCTGGGTTGCTGTTTATTTCACAATATGTTCAAGTTTGTTTGGCACGACGGGAAAAACAATCTGATCACTAACACTGTACTGCTATCCGCTGTGGTCACCCAATAAGAGGGAACAACCCTGTGTGTGAGGGTCCTTGTTTTGTTTATGATGTATACGGCAGCCATGGTTTACGGATAAAACCTTTCGTTGCATTTCGCTGACAGGAGTTTACCCCGAAAAATCTGTGCTGCCAGTGAGGTAGTTACCACAAGAAATCACCAGTCAGTCGTGGCTACACAGGAAAATACTATAAATAGTCCGGAGGGAACGGCAGGCTTGCCTGTCAGTAATCATTAAAAAAAAGTACAGAGTTGGGGAACAGTGCACCGAAGGAAAATCAACTTATTCACTGTCTGTTGAATAGATGACGGTGGCAGTAGCGAACGACGTCGTATCATCAAAGCCTTCCTCTCTCTCTCTCGTCAGCAGTACTTGTTTCATTATTCAACGATCCTACAAATTCCCTTGACATGCTTTTATGTGGATCCCAAAGCCCATAATGTGTATATTTTACTCGGGGAAGCGCTGCAAAAATTATCAGCACACCAATTCGTACCAATCAGCACAACGGAGGACAGTAACGTAGAGCTGAGAAATGTACAGACAGGTGACATACCAAAAAAGTGACGTACAACCTCCTTTTTTTTAATTTGGACTGTTTTTGGAGGGGATTATTTCATCAAATTTATTTTCTCCCACTCCGCCTTGACTTCTCGTTAAAAAGGGCAATGAATGTGGCTCGTAGTTTTTTCCAAATGTTTTTTCTTTGGAAGGAAGCAAATGACGGAAAAATTTGGAAATTTTGTTTTTTCTTCGCCCTCGTTGATTTTAAGGATTCCCATAGACTTGCAACTTGAGTTTATTATAGGCGAGTTTACGTGTGTCGTTGAATAGTTTTTAGACGGGAAGAGATGGTAAAGTGGGAGAGATATACGGAATTAAAAGTTATCCTTTCGCCAAGCGGAAACGGGAAAGTAAACGAGGGAAAGTACACGTATATATACACGCACGCTTTCCATTCTTTTAATGAGGCAATGTTGTCAGCATGATTGTGTGTCTTCCCGTCGTGTGTGGTATAATTTAAATTGACACGGAGGTACTTTATGATTATGGGGCCTGCATGTCGTGTAAGTTTCTAGTCTCTTGTAGTGACATACAAGGAGCGGGTTGAAGAGCTGACTTGAACCATCGCCCACATTTTTCACTTTCTCTCTTCACAAGTCCTCTTCTCTTTCTTTTTCTCTTGGCTTCTTCCTTGCTCTATACTCTCTCACGAGGGGAACCAACTTTTTTCCACCTTGGCAGGCCTGAGCTCAAAGTTGTAATAGAGAAGGAATGGTTGAAGGTAGGAAAGAAAGTGTAGAGTGATGTTAGAATGAGAGAGAAAAATTTTTAGAGGCAAGGGGAGGAGGAAAGGTAGGAAAGAGTGACGGCGACAACAACAAGGCAGTAGCCGAGCCAAGCCAGTGTAATAATAATAATGATGCTTGATATTATGATGATGACGACGACGACGAAGACGATGATATTACAACGAGTCAACCATTTGAGTTAAGTGTGCCGATCAAGTGGGTGAGTAGTGAGTAGTAAAAAGAGGAAAGGGAAAGAAGGAAGAAGAACGCAGTCAAGGGATAATATGAAAAACCTGCTGCTGTCGAATATATATTCTCTTTTTCTGTTGGGTTGTATGAGAAACAGTTACGTGTAGGGATAAGTTGGTGCAGCGAATAAAAACGGCTTTTTATGTGGGTCTTGCGTGGTGATGGAAGGAAAAGTTGAAAGATAATTTCAACAAACAGAGAAAATCTTTCTGGTAAACTAAGCCGCACAAACAGAGGCACATGCACAGGGGAAGAAAGACACACACATACACACCAGCTTACTTATACAGCAATATTCCTGTTTTTCTCGTTAGCTTTTACTCGCTTTTATACTTTCCCGCATGGAGGAATAATGTAAGTTTACTGAGAAAGAGCGACTTACTCCCGTTTTCGTTGGTCTTTATCCTGATATTATGGCGCTTCACTCACGAGGAGACAGCAGGCAAGCCCATCAGCAGGCTTTAAAGTTCTTTATTGCACCGTCGAGAAGAAGTGTGGTAGGAGAGTGAGCGAAGGATGTGTGATGGCGTGTGTCTTTACTTGGATTTTTCCTTTTGAGTGAAACTGGAGAAAGCCAGAGAGAATAAGAGAGAGAGAGGGACAGACAGACATAAAAAGTGAGCCAGCAGCAAGGTACATTACACTCATGCAGAGAGACACATATCGCGAAAGAAAATGCTACTATATGTGACGTGACTGTTACGTATATTCTCTTTGAGGGACTATTGTACCATAATGTGATACATAACGGAGACGTATTGGTAGTCAGAGTAAGAAGATACATGTACGCAAGTTTATTGCATGTGACTATACATACTTCACGTAGACACATACAAATGGCATAATAATACGGAGCAGCAAATTAGTTATGTATGTATAATAGAATGGTTATACATGTAAAGTCTTGATGTGGGAGAAAGCTTGGCATTGAAACTGATTGTGTCGTAGTTGAACATATTATTATTATTATGGTATTGGAGGAGTAAAGTGATATAGCGAATAAAATTTTATATGAAATAGCAGCGTATATGGCCATAGTTGTGCAGAGATCAGGGTACCATAAGTAGTCACCGGTACACCAACATATCGGTGGGTTCCAGTGCATCACACAATACCGTGTACCAACTGACTTTGGGAGCATCATGCACCAATGAAATTGCAGGACATTGGACAGAGGCACCGGTGCCATGCAGAGATATGAATAAGGATGATTGTTTCTATTATTTTCAAATAACGAATACTCTTTGAACCACGCTATTTTGCCATCCTATAATGTGAGTACGTTGGGTAACTGGTATTTTTGTGGTAGTAAACTCAAGTAGTTGCATGATTTAGATGTTCATTATGATATAGTATCAAATTATTGTAAATAAAAAATCTGTTTTCTTGGCTCAAATCTGGGGTTCCCTATTACACAGGAAATGAAGTGAAAGCAAGAGAGAAGAAAAGCCAAGAAAGTGACACCGTCCGTGGGTGATTGACAGACAGGAAACCAACTAGGCAAAGAAAGACAACTTAAGAAATGTTTCTGACAGCGTCACACGGTAGCGCCGTAATCAACAACAAAAATACAGTAACGACGGTATAAAACAAAAAAAACACGTTCGTGGCTCGTGGTGTTTTTCACATTTTCCACCGGCAGCCAACGAACAATTTACGTTTAGCAATTGCAAATGCACTACAAATGCAAATGAAAAAAGTAGGGAAGAGGGAACATTGTGGCAGAAAAAGAGGCATTTTTACTGAGAAGCGACCTACTCAGTGAAAGTTGTTCCTCTGTGAAATCATGTGTACGTACGTATTTACGTATGTGTGTGTGTACTCAAGTAAAAGTGTGTTGGACATTTCATTCCACTCAATTTGAACACAAAAATGTTACAAAACATGCGAGGAGTAAAAGCAGCAAAGCGTGTCCTTTATTTTTTGTCTTGTCAGGGGGTAACAAACATGTTGTATGACCAAACTGGGTAAACCAAAAGAAGGCCAAACGGAGAAATAAGTGGTGTAGTGTTGGTCGTAGTGGTACGCGCGCGCAAATACATACATATACACACACTCCATATTATTATTCCAAGTGAAAGTGAGGATACACATCTCCTTGCTGCCACTAATTTGAACATTGAGCACATCAAATTGCCTAAAATATATTTGACATGCCATGAATATAAATACAACCAGACACAAGATGTGTGTGTGTGTGTGTGTGTGTGTGTGTGAGTGTCTGATGAGAAAATGGACAGTGGTTTGTACTGCCGACCCTCTTTCCCCATCATCACTGTGTTTCATATTGTCTGCAGGTCTGCATATATATGTACTTGCCAGTAAAGACTCTCTCTTCTCTGGTCATTGTCATTATGATGCTTTTATGTGTCTCAAAGTTGCTCAGATTCCAGCAGCTATAAAATAAAAAATAACAAGGCCATTTTTATTGGCCAAATGCTGCTTTCACTGTGCTACTACTACTGCTACTAGTATTACTACTTACTACTATGTGCTTACACACCACGACAGTGATCGCTTGTGGCTCCAGTATTAGCCAACTTACAGACTACACATGTGGTGGGTTTGCATCGGTACATCGGGCCAGGACATGTTATTCAGCCAGCGAGATACACTTATAATGTACCAATATATTGAGACAATAACCTTTTCATTTTAGCAAGGATGGTAGTCATCGTATGGGTCTTAGTAGTCCCGCTACTAGTACTAGCTACTACTATTACTACTACTCCTGGTAGGCAATCCCGTTGTTTTTTCCCGTTGATTGTCTTCTTCATGCATATCATGCACACACGGTGGCAAGGGCTTAGCAAGGCAATTTCATTTTATACCGAAGAGAAACGTAAAGAAAAGAGGTAATTTGCTTACTGGGGTTTTCCTCTTTTGTCGTCGGGCAGAAAAACTGAAAAGTTACTTGTACATCATGAGGGGAGTCAAACAACAACCAAAAGTAACAGACAGGAAATGAAAAATGTCGGAAAGCAAGGATTTTTTTGGAGTTGCAAGGGGAGAGTAAGGACAACAGAAGAAAGCAAAATGTACTCAGCATTGACGTAGTTATTATCGTTGCTGCCGTCCATGTCGACACAGCTAATACATACCAATACATAAGTATCAGTAACACAAGCACACACATTTATGTACAAACACACGTAAGACAACAACTTATATAGTGCTAAGAGTATATATTGGTTGGTAGTACATGTGCTGTAGAGGTTTTTACCTGGGTGTACTCGGTTCATTGAGCGGCTTACTGCAATCACTAGAATGTAAGATGGACTGAACAGCGAGGAGAACCAGGTAAAATTAGAAAAGGGAGATAGAGCGTTGGACGACCGAGTACGATGGCATTTAAGACCACTAAATTGGCAAATGCATGACCGACGATTACAACGACGTTTACAAACTTGCCAAAGTAGAGACATAAGCAAGAAGAGAAAATGGTTGGTGGGTGTAGTGAAAACAGAAAATGCTCCTGCCGACATATGTACTTACATACACTCAAGAGAGAAAGAGAGAAATAACCCCGGTGATATTTTAGCTAAAGAAATGTTTGCCGTAATGGTCATGTTTTTATTCCCGTATTAACCGTTCCACTTCGCTGTTGTAGCCGTAGAGTCCGTCCGAGTTTCGGTATTTGTGTGTGTGTGCATAATAGAGCGAGAGATACTCAAAGCCGATATTGGAATGTGGTCCTCCATAATGGAGCCTCCTGCACGGTGCCCACTATTGTCTCGGAAGGTTAGATACCACCTGAGCAAGCGTGTTTTTTGCAAGCGAATATTCAAGAAATTTTGCTGATCCTTTCTTTTTCCACGGTGATTATTATGATTATTAGAAACAGCCAGAATGGCTTGCACACAAGGACCTCTGGGGTATACCCTTCCCATCTCGGGGTTATGTATATGCGACTTCATCGAATCTGTAACTTGCTTATACCCCCGAAAGGTTGCTTACCGTGAATTAGGAAGTATGTGTGCTCATAAAAAGGCAATATGTTTCGAAGCTTTTGCATCTTTTGTTCTGCACTGTTGAATCCCGTTCCTGCCACCGGTGTAAAAATACATGTACATTTTACGGTCAGCGTAATTTTGGTTTGCTGTCAGCAGCAGCACGTATTTAATATTGGCGCATGTACACAATGATGCTAGGCACACACACATGCAGAAGGTACTGCTTCACCAGGTGCCCCACTATAATAGCAACATCTTAAACACAAGGAGCATCCTCATAATCATCAATACCATCCATAAACAGCCAAACTGGTATACATTTTTCTTTCTCATTGATTGTCATTGTTGTTTTCTAAGAATGTATCCAAAAGTAATCTTAGCTGAAAAGAAACCACGTAACAAAGTATGAGTTAGGGAATACACTGAATGAAATGTGACGTATTTTGGGTCTCTTTTTTCTTTCCGGTTGCCTTCATGTTCGATCCACTTTATTATTATTTCTCTCTCTCTCTCTCTCTCTCGCTCGTTTGCTTTTTCCCTTTTTAAAAGTTAAAGTCATTCTGATAATAGTGATAACCTGAAATAGTAGCACTCTATACAGTTAACAATCTAGTCAAAGAGTGCGAATATGTACGGCGGAATGTAGGGGTCTCCCGGCTAACTTTTTATGGTGTGGTTCACGGTTGTGGCTGGGTGGTGTGAGTGTGTGTATGTGGTGTTGCGTTTTTATAGGATGCTGTTTGTGTTGGTTATAGTGGCCGTGCGGCAGTAGTGGTGGGGATAGCAAAGTTGATAGGTAGCCGAGGGTGATATTATATGCAATGCATGTTACATATATGATATTTATAACTCCCTTTTTCTATTTTCCTCCTCTTTCACTGCTTTTGCTGTCTTTTCACATAGAACGTTCCATTGAACATTATATGGTCTATTGGGAGCTCTTCAAGAGAGAGAAAGAGAGAGAGAAAGCTATAGAGGTAGTGGAGGGCAGAGAGAGATAAATAAATATACAGCAATAAAGCACCCAAAAAACGGTTCGTGTGTGGCATGAATGCTTGTGCCATGCCATAACATAGGATATAATATCAAATGAATGAACTCCCGCAAGAAAAAAAGAGCTAGCCTGGCAAAAAATGGGGCATAACAATACACTTAAAGTAAATACACAAACCCATATGTAATATAGGTAGTAAATATAACACTATTACTTGTTTAAAAGCAGCTTAGTTTTTTTTGGCTTGCTCATGTCCGGACCACGCACATACAAATATATAGATACAGAGGACCAAAGCAAAAACGACCACCACCACTTTGAAACCTTGCTTGCTTCTCTTATCTGTCATTTGCTATTCATCTTAAATTAAAGGAAAATATATATGCGCGCTTAGTTTGCTAACCGTATTGCTTTCTTCCATAACCATTTCTGATAGAAAGAAAGAAAAAGAAGAGAGAGAGAGAGAGAGAGCTAAAGAGAGCAAAAAAATGTGTACAACATTCAGCTAGAGAAAGGTGTGATATTGATGCAGTAAAAAAGGAAAATTTTTCTTTCGTGCCGAGACTTTCATTCATTTTTTTGCCTTATTCTTTCTCTCTGTACACTTTTATACTTTATTTTCGTAATACAAAAATATAGTTCATAACGTGGTTTTGGTGGCACACTTTCTCGGGTCTAAAATACATTTTCGTACTCACATTTCCCCCAGCATTTCCCTTCATAATAGAGGGATTTTACCGATGCCCTCTCTCTCTCTCTCAAGTCTGTATTGAGCAGTAATAGCCGAATGAAGTATATTTGTTCCTGGGGCTTTCGTTGTTCTTTCCAGGCACAGGCTCCCATAAAAACAGTAATTGTACTCTTTTGGACTTCCAAGCAAATACATTTTTTCTGATTGTTGATATTATTATGTATGAACATCACCCTACCTGCGCGCCAGTCACATATTCACCATGATACTGGTGATTACAATGATGGAACAGCAAAGGAGCAGGCCGTTTTGGAGAGTATATGCCTTTATTTTTCTGTGCTAGTGAAGAGACGTCAAGGACTGGATCCTTTTTTCTTCTCGTCGTAGCATCAAACTCATTGATATACGATGTTGTGAAGAACGCTCAAGCTGTTTTTATCCAAACCACGTACCCACTGGGGATTTCAATGCAGACAGCACAGGGAAAGGCAAGATGAGAAGAGAGAAAAAAGTACTCCGACGAACCAAAGCAGTGGTGGCTGTACTAGTCGCCGACACAATTCTGCACAACCATACATCTAGTCAGCAAGAAAGCGAACGAGGGAACAGAAAAAGAAGAAAAAAAAACATGACTGAACACTACAACTTTTGGTATGCCGGAAAGGAAGGTAGACCAACAATAATAATGTATACATGACGACGAGGACGATGATGATGATACAATACACATGAAGAATAATATGTACATGTTCAGCAGATATTAGAATAATACCTTGCGTTCCTGTCAAATATATGTTGGTGTATGTCTCTTTCCCTCTCTCTGAGTACTGTAAGAACTGCCAGGAGAAAACTTTTAGAGGTTTTCTTTTTTCCTCTCTCTCTCCCGTGTTTTCAATTTCATTCACATAAAACTCCATTCGTTCCGCTCCCGCTGTTTGAACTCGAAACTCTTTCGCGTTTAAGGTATTTTTCGGTGATCGTTCTACTTTCCAGCGTGAGCCAGTAGTAGAAGCAAGAGAAAAGAAGAAAAACGCGGGAAGGAGTAAAAAATTGATATTTTGCAAATATTCAGAAACGAATCATATTACATTTTATTTTCAACGAGAATGTGAAACGAAACGGTTGCAAGATGTAGTATTTTTCTGCAATTCACTTCCACCTGTGCTAGACTTTATTTTTACAGTCTACTTGGTTCAGATACGATGCCATAGAAACTACCAATATGGAAAATCTTTTTTCCTATTTTTATTTAAGGTAGGCGAATTATGTGGATGTGTGCAGCAGGGCTTACATCGCAGGGAACACCCGGTAGAGAGTCCGAACCAGTTACTTCAACAAGGAAAAAATACTTTTAATACTGAACACGTAAAATTTAAAGATATCAAATACACGATATCATTGGTATCATTGCTGCTGGTGGTGCTAGGTTGTTTGGAAAAATAATCAGCCTGGGAATGGCGATTATTGAGAAGCATACGAATAGCTTCGTGTATGATGTGTTCTCTTCAGAAAGAGAGAAAGAAAACTGTACTATCTGTAGAGATATTTATTACGCTTATTAAACAGCCAGAAAAAAGATTTTTTTTCTTTTCGGTTTCCCTGATGTAATTACATTTTATGACTGCAAAAGAGGAAAAACATGATCCAGTTTTTCTTAACACGAGAACCGCGTAAACAATGTAGTATAAGGGAAGATACAGTTTATAAAAAATCTTTCACGTTGGCATTCCATTCACACAGGGCGATACACAACCAAGATAGTATGTATTTTGCACAAATCGTATAGAGATATCACCGCATATACTCAATATTAGAGATAGCATGTATGTGGGTACATGGAGTTAACATGGCTGTAAACGTAAAACGGGTTGTTTTTGTAACAGACTTTCACTGTTTTCTAAAAATTTGCCATACTGAATTTCATAGAAAAGGAAAGAAACTTGTCACAGATATGCGAAAACTTTCTTTTACTACCACTATAGAGGAGACCGTCTGTATAAAATGTTTCCTGCAATTTTCCCTGTGAAAAAATATGTTGATGTGTGTAACTCAGTACAAAGTGCATTTTGCAAAGTAATATGTGTAGTGATAGTATTCGGATTGTGGGTACATATTAGTGAAGCATACATCAGTAACATCAGTTTTCTATTATGTAGTCTACATCACCTCCACTAAGTACGACCACACGACGAAACATCACCATAGCGAGATAGAAAAGTCGAGCGCGAGGATAGGGTAAGTTAGTTGGGAAAACAGGAATATTAAAGTTTTTGTACTACTTTTCACTGCTGTTGTCACACATATGCCACCCGAAAACGGAGACGGACTTTCGAAATGAATTGAAACGAAAAAAGGAGGAAACGGAAAAACTGTAGAACATTTTCGTTCTTTCTTTCAATTTCATACCAACATAGTATGTCTCTCTTTCTCTGGATATTTCACTACAACATTCTCCGACAAGTTTCACTTTTCTTCTAGGGCAGGCCTGAGAAGGATTAAGAAGCAAAAGAGAGCAGGGGAGACAGAATAGTGGAGACAGAAAGAGAAGCCAAAAGGAAAATATCTCTGGAAAAAAGTTTCTTTTTTGAAACGGATGGAATTTTTCCATACTTTCGGCTCGTTATATTTCCTTGTCGTATCCTTTCAGTCTATTTTGGGGAGGAAAAAGGAGAAGATTGGTTGGACGGAAAATGATGCTTCCTTTATTAGTGAACAGAGGCATAAAAGAAAGCGCTGTTGGATATAAGAAGTAGCGGCGGATATTAAGCAGCGTGGTTTTTAGGAAATTGGATGGTAAAAGGTCAGTGGAGATTGGGACGGCGACGAAAGAGAAAAAATCTTGGGGTTTCCCAAGAAGTTTGGCGGCAGGAAAAGTTTTGCAAATACAAGTTTTGCATTTACCTCAGTTTGTTATTGGGGTGGAGGGAAAGAAAGGGAATGACAATGGAATTCCGCTGTTGAAGCAGTAAACGTGCGCGCCTAATTTACCACACGCATGCATATATGCATGCTTTGAGTGAAGTTGGAATTGAAATTGACAACAGTTGCAGAGGGACAGAATTTTCTTCCTAGACAGTAGTACTGTTTGCGGTCTTTTTTTGTTAGCATACCGCTTTGTTAGGGACTGGTGCAGTAATTAAGATAACAAAATTCGACATGCCATTTCCCCCGATGACTTTGATGAATTTTTGGAAAAAGTTAATTCCGAGAAAAGATCAATATAAATCCTATCCTAGTAACCGTCGTACTTTAAAATGCCCTAGAAAGTAAAGTGCTTCTTATTAAAAGGTTTATTTTCTGTTTTACGATCGGTTACAAAACAAGCGTATGCAATGCGCCAGCCCAAAAGCCAATTAAATTTTGCCACATGGAATCTTACTGTAGGCATAAACTTGTAAGGGGTCTACATACTAATTGTAAGTTTTAAAGTTTTCCTCTTGGAAGATGGATATGAATTGTGTAATGTCTATTGCGCAGCACTCATTCAAATTTAAAGGAATATTAAAAAGTATCAAGGCTCTTTGGTGAAACATAAATTGCAGGTTTGAGGTTTCTCCCAGTGATGCTATAGGCAATTCATGAGCATAAAATGCATGCAAGGTTACTCTCACACGCATAAAACTACAAAGAGAAAGTTAAGTGCGATTATATATAAAAAAAACTTTCAACAATTTTCGTTTTTGGGCTGTCTTACAGCAATGCAATTGGAAAGTTGGTTACATAAATGTAGGCTAAAAAAAACTAGTCGAAAGTTTTAGCTGGCAACTGAAAGTGAGAATATATATGCTGAAAATACTATAATGATAAAGAAGACAAAAGTTGAACAAAATGTGTTGAAAGTACAATGAAAAATTTCATAGATCAGTTGGATCGCACACTATTGATATACGTTTAAACTACAACACGCCATCTATTTGCAGTTTTATTCAAAGGCTTCTTTATTACGCGTATACGCGGACACCTCATTGAGCTATTCGTAAATAATCCCAATTCGCAATTTTCACCGTATTTTAATAATGCAGAAAAATAATATTTTATTCAAAATAGAGCGACGAAACAAGTAAATGACGCTTTCATGCATATTTAAAGTATAACCATGAATGGTTATTGACTAGAATAGTCAAATCGATGTTTTATTGTCTTTTGTCTGAGAAAACGTCATGTCGTATGTAACATGGTAAATTGTGCTGTTCTTTGCTGTTGTTTTTTGCCCCAAGAAAACATTACATTAAAATTATTTTGTAGAATGCATTTAAATTTCAATTCAATATACAAAGTACGATGACAAAATGCTTTCGCTGATGTTAACATGACGAATAAATGTGCAATGCTGCATAATCGCAATATCATGTTGTATTGTTGTTTCTTTATTGTTTATCTGTAACTAACGGATCGTTGTTTTAATTGGACACAACCACACAACCCAACGACTAATGACTTTCAAATATTCATTTTCTTTGAAATATATAAATCCATTAAGGAAGACGCTCCCCTCTCAGTACGGGAACGAACACGCAAACAGTACTTTCCAAATTATATTTTGTTGCTGAGACAAATTACCAGAAAGCTATACTGCCATATATATAAGCTATATATAATGTAATCAAATGGGGAAATCGTTGCAGAAATTTAAAAAAATACAGCTTTAGCTTTAAAAATAATTCTCTCATGTGCAAACCAAGTTTTACGAAACGTATTGTATTCCAGTATTTCCGTAGTAATGTGCATTATCTATAGATGTTACAAGACTTTCACTTTTATGCCAGGTTTTGAACATTTCAAATACTTCCAACTTTGCACAGTGATAAATTTATGCATATTCACTGTCCGGAAAATTTACCAACTCAACCTTGATGAATGCATTTTTCGGCTTATTTGTATTCTACCTTATTTAAATGCTTATTGAAACCGTGCATGGATATTTTCATTAAAAAGATCAGAATCTTCTCATCGAAAGCAGTAATAAATGCTTTCTCTAGCTTTCCATACTGCTATGTAACTGCTCATTTTTAAGCATTCATCATGTAGCAGAAATTCGTCGAGCATTTCATAGACTGTGTTATGGCTGTAATTGCATTCACAGTAGTGAGGCAGTTATCTTTGATCTTTCTAATAGTTTTGGTTTATATATGTTAAGTTTGTTTACAAGCATTTCCTTGATTAATAACTGCTTTAATTACACTTTTCATGTTCAAAAATTTCTAGTGTTGTGTTCAACTCAAAACCACATATGCACCTGGCTTGTATTGAACGAACCAAAAAAGTGAAGTAAACAGGAATCATGGAACCACTGAACTACCAATACAAAGCGACAGCACTTCCTTTTACCGACCCGTCACAATTACTCTTCTCACTCCTTCATTTTATTGTATTGTGCTCAATACATCCGAAGACATAATATTTATTTCAAATTGATATTCTCGTTTACAATTTACAAACAGTTTGCGTGTTATTATTTTCCCGTTGTCTGTAATGAATCTCCAACACGGTGACAAGAGTTGAGTAGAGTAAAGGACGGTAGGAATGAGGACTTTCTCTTTCTTTCTCTCACTCTCTCTCTTTCTCCCCTCCCAAGGTTTGCTTTTACTGCTGTGGGAAATGTGTGCGTGTTCATAATCCCATTTACCATTCATTTTTATAACGAATGGGAGACTCATTTTATTCGCGTTGTCAGCATCATGAAACATCGTTTATCGTGCTTCACCGCCGCAGCACGCTGCTTTTGTTTAATAGTCATTTAGCAGAACCAACACCACCACCCACTCGGCTGCTGTATTGTTTGTATGCCTGTGTGTGTGTCTGGGTAACATGCTCAACATGATACTTTGTACTTTCCTTCACACCACTTTCACAGCTTTCCTTTTCCTTAATAATAATGATAGCAAAAACATGGGTGACGGTAGTATAGTGACTACGGTGATGGTCGTGTGGTAGTAAACTCACACTCTCCTTTCAAATTTAAGCACTTAAGATAGTTCAAGTCCGACGTTACATGGAACATAGAAATTGCACGGACATGTACATACGTATATCTGGAGAAAATTTGTGTATATTGGAAATGGGATAACAAACAATGCCAACAACAACGCGACTGTGTCATGTATGGCTTTCCTTTTCGAACATGTATTCAAAACGTGAACGTTGTTCTTTATTACTTTTTGTACACATAGTTTTCTTGTTTTATGTCAGAACCACAAAATAGTTACAACGAAAAACGGGATAGCTGTTTTGAGAATAAACTCAGAAACGAAGCAATACGTAAAGTTTGGAAATAAAGCCGGTGCTCTTTTTAAATTTACAATTTTTCAGTAAATACGTAATATTCATTGACGAGTTACTATGCTTACAACACTATCAACCAGAGAAGTTGCTATTATGTCTGACATTATTTATATGATGTAATTACCTCAAAAGTTCTCCTAATGTGATCATAATGATCAAATTAATTTATAACTTCAAATTAAAATTATGGCTTTTTACATATCTAAGTAGTACATAAAAATTGCCCAGCATCAGTTATGCTTTTAAGTTTGCTCTCTTTTCAGTGTACTTATATTCCGCGATTGCATAACAAATAATTAATACTTTATTCAGAAATATTATACGCCTCAGCCTTGCTTAAATGAAGTTGCAAAATATACACGGTAATTTATAAGCACAGTCATGTCTCGCGTATTATTGGAATCTTGATCAATCCGTATAAAGCAATTTAAAACTTACAGAAGCGTAGATTTAAGTAACCTCGTCAGTAAAATAGAAAATGTGGCAAGAGGACTCTTGTGGTTAGAGATTATACTTTTACCTGTTTAGCATCGCCACAGAAGTTTTCGTAAATGACGTAGTTGATAATAATTATTTATAATGATGTGTGCAGTAGAAAATAAGTTATACATAAACGGAAGATCTGCTTTGCTTTATTCTTCGTCCTTGTGTGTATGTGTGCTTGTTAATAGTAGTTTTATTCATTCATAATAATTATCATTACGTGTGCAGCAATGAATGCCAAGAGAAATAGGAGACCGGAAATGAGTGGTTTCATCTCTACAGAGAACCTTGCCATTAATCTGTGTCCACAGTCAACATTGTACGCCGAGAGAAACTTCGAGTCGTTTAACACGGCGAAATTAAAGGAAACACGAAAGATCAATATTTGCAGATTATATTACAATATTGTTAAATATGTACATTTTACACGGTTCCATGAGCAACATCACTTCCAGGGTTCCACTGTGTGCGACATGCTCTCAGTCTTTCATTTTGTCGTTCAGAATTTGATGTGAAAACGATTTCCGACTTGCGGTTTTTATATCCCTTCCAGATACTACACTCATGACGAATCTTGATTTCCTCTTTAATCTGTTATGCTCTACTTTAATTTTCAAATTGTCTCTTATAAATACAGGGAAGTCTGGTACTTCGTAGTATATGCTTTTACGACGTGAGGTCCATTAAACGCGTTTATGGCAAATATTCCCTGCCAACGAAAACAAAAAATCGCACATGCAGTGAACACGCCAACGATTTCGAATTCCCTTGCAGTTTAATACAAACCTAGGTATGTAATGCCTCGCATTATAATAAAATTCCGCATTCACTCAAAATCCACTTTTCATAAATTTACAATCCGATATGTTATTTACTGAATATAATTTACTCGAGCACCAACAGAAGCACGAATTACCATCTTACAACATTTAAACCATATTATGCTTATGAGGGAATGAGAAGGGTCATTGAATTCCCATTTTGAGCGTCGTTCGTACCTCATATTTTTGTCAATCCTGTCATGCTGTCAGATATCTCCGGTAAAATTCCACAGTTAGTCACCACTTCCTTTGTCGACATTACAACATCAGCTTTACCAAATCATACATATTTAAGAGTACCTTTGTGCGACCGCATATAAATACTCAATCATGTGACACATGTCGTGAGTTATTGAAATGATGACGCAAACAAACACACACACATATACACATATACACACACGGCTGCACTAATAATAGGAAAGCCCCAACCAATTGTGAAAGCCACTTTTACAAGATCGAACGGATAAGACAGGAAAACACGATAATGTAGAACTAAAATACATTTGTCTAAAAACGAGAAAATCCAATTGCATGCCACGTAATTGTTCCTACGAACGTACAAAACAAACTACTATACAGACCAAGTCACAACACAGTTATTATACTTATTCGCCTTTTGTACTGTGTTGATGTGGCTCTTACAGTATGTGTTAGAATAGTGGACAATAATGCAAACTGACAGCAATAATCGTTTGGGTATAAATGTCATTAGAAAACATTTTTTGACCTCCAACGCGTGCAGGTGTTTTTGTATCACACATAAACGTGCTGCAAAATATCAGCGTGTTTCATGTTCTTCTTCACCACAGTACTTATTTAAATCGTCCTCCGAGGTTTAGCTTGACGTAAAGGTTAGTACCTGGTCTCCGTTGAAACTATCATCCACAAACGATGAGAAAGTTCCATATGTTTGAATAACAATGTGTCTTTGTTAGGTTCATCTCATTTATTTATATCCATTCTACAATAGTAATGACTTGCTAGATGGGAAAAATTAGTGAAGTAGAACGTAAGAAAAACACGACCGAATTAGTGCTTTCCGTTTGATGCCTCAATGAACGGTATCAGCGCAGTGGAGCGCATTGTATTGTAGGGGTCCTAGGCACAATCAGCTTGATAAATTTAATAGTAATTATAAATAAAACATCGTAAAATCTCCTTTACAAGCCGGGTTTCTACAAACAAAAAGTGGGAACATCAAAATCCTCTGAAGCACACGTTGGGTTATTTTAAGGAAATTTAAGGTCTTTATGTTACAATAATTGTGTAGATTTTACCGGCGATAATTTGTGAAAGGTCTGAACTGATGACTACGCGAGTTGAAACGTGTCCATAAACGCAAAGTCATAAATAAAATGAATACTACAGTCAAATAAGTTTTCGTTTCCGATTCTCTCTAGTCATTACAATATACAATTACTATAGATTACCGACGTCCTTGTCGCTTATGCCACAGAAAGTTTTGATTAGAGAAGTGTACCATTTTCTTGGCAAATTTCTCTGCGTTAAGTTTGAGGGAGCATTGTAAGTTACATTTCCAGTCAATGCCTCAGCATGTATAAGCAGAATGGGCTGACTACTGATGAAGAATCCAATAAATCCGAACCGACAATTACTTTATCATTGTCAATTCATTTCATTGTTGATGAAGTGTGTAATTAAAGAATAAAAGTCCACCGTCTGGTTTGAATTTAGCTGGAGATGAGTTTCTCTAAGCATGCATTCTTAAATCCCACAGGATTTCTGACAAACGATCCAGTAGAGAACAAACCAGCCAAAATGAGGAAGCAACTCGGCGCTCTCTCTTTGTTCTCAAAATTTGTCCATTTTCCCTTTATCTCCCTCCCGCAAAGCTTAACGTTTTTGTTGTGCGATGATGATGAACGAATGAGATGATGATGAGTGAATGAGATGAAAGAAACAGCGCTAACTTGTTACGCATACAATTTGCATCTATTTATCAAGCCAGCAGAAGTGAAAGAGGCAAATAAGTATGAACCCATGAATGTTATTAATTCCTAAAGGGCAGCACGACACGTTCCTTCCCGCCTGCGAAAATCTCATAACGTAATGTGTCGTATTATTGCCATTGTTTATGACAGCGTCTGTCAAGTACCGTCCGCAAAACTGACAACACCTTCGCACACAAAAGATGTAAAAGTTTATAGGTAGGCGCAGTTTCGGAACTTTACATTCTGTGTCGCTCGCTGCCACCAGCTACGGCGAAAAACTTAATTTTGGACTCTTAATAAAATCCAGCAGAGTAATAGTCTTTAAAACATTCGGAATACAAGAGAAATTCAAACGAGAAAGAGATTTCTTAAAGAAGTTCAAATAGACAGAGACACAGAAAATACTATATATGATGTTATAACTATAACCCAGATATTATGATATTACGTACGACACACAGGCGAGCAACTACTGACAAAAGGCCCTGCTCCGCAAAATGGTAGACTGGAAGAAAGTTAAACGAGCGTGAATACGACGTGGAATAAATATACCAACTTAACTGAAATAATGCGGCTTAAATGCAAATTGCCTCTAGGAAAATGTCTCCGAAATTGGACCCTGGAATTAAATCCACGTTGTTAATGCCAAGGGTGGACAGATCGCGACCGGCTGTGCAACTTTGGAAAAAATTGATGCACGCCAGAAAAAGTATTTAAATTCTTTTATACCATTTACATCTAAATGAACAGTGATGTGTTCATGTTTTCAGCACCAAATGAGTGTAGTTTGGTAAAGGATTTACAACAACACAGGAGTACTTTAGAAACATAATGAAAAGTGGTCGCCTTTATTTACCAATCACAACCAATGTATCTGGAGCAAGTATACCGTTTTATTTGCGCATTTAACGAAACGATTCGAGTTGTGTGTGTCATGCTTTGACAATTCTGAAAATCCCCTGCTTACGTAAATGATGTTCTCAGTGACGTTGTCCGGAATTAGACCAATCGATAGAGTGGCTTCCTCCCGAACATTCATATTTCCGAATGTTTTCATTCATTCATGTATACATTCATGTTTTTTTTTCTTGGAAAATCATGATATTTGGTCAACATCCAACGACTCGATATTTTTTCCAAGTACAGGTAAAGCGTTTCTTTCATAAAGGGCATTGTTTGCTGGTGACGTTGTAGCGTAGTACTTTTTGAAGGACAAACAATTTCCCCCGTAAAACCTGACATTTTTATATTGAACATAAATTTTTTACTATGAAACTAAATACGAAAACGTTGTTTGTCGTTAAAAATGCTTCTACCATGCCAATAAATATTCTGTAATTTGTATTTTATGGAAGGTAAATAGAATGTATTACATGCATATAATATCATGTGCTTTTCTTTTGTGAGCTTGACTTGCGACAGACACGCAACGTATTTCTCGACATTCGATTTATTCCTCCGGCCGTCTGCAAACAGTCCACTTATTTGTCAACCGTTTTATTGTAATAGTAGTACGCATAATGGAAGCTTTTTCTCTATTCAGCAGGTAAAAGAAAATGATAGACTAGAGAGAAATAATGTCGTCCCGCGTTACCCCAGAGACTTAAATTCTCCATTTTGTGCACAGCTACAATAAAATCCTGGAAATCACAATAAAAATTCTATTATTCCAAAAAGCAGAGAGACTTAGCATTATGCTAATAACAGAATTGTATTATTATGTCCCTATGGTGAAAATTTCTCCCGAAAGTTTTAACAGCATGCTGGTGACAACGACAACCACACACAGAGACCATAAGCACAACAGATCATTTTCAACAGAAGAGATTGATAGCACAAAAAATATAGGCACATTGACATATTTTCCCTCGTCGCAAAAGACCCTCCTGAGAGACGAAAGGAGACAGCGGTAGCAAACATTTTCCCCAAAACCCCTCATCACCGCTGCTGCTGTATTCTTATTACCTGTGAATGATAGGCACACCGACAGGGAGAAAAATCTGAAAAGATTGCTTCCTCTCTGGTCCTCATATTTTTGCTTTTCAGCAAACTTTATGCCTACTGCTGCTTCTGTCAGACAGCGACTTCTTCTGGGGCAGTCGCACACACGATCACCGACAAGAATGAATGTGTAGTTGGGTGTTTCTGTCAGTCAGTAAAATCTCTTTTATTATATGGTTGACTATATGTACTACGTGTTAGTGCCATGTCATTTCTAGGTACCTTCTGCACCCATAAAGCGAAAGCTTGTGATGACATAGAAGTATCGCGCAATAAGACCGTGTGCATTACTACCTGCCCCGAGTATTCCGTTTGCTCATCCAACAGGGAAAAATAGCTCTCCAGAGACAATCTCATTTCTAGAATGGCAGATACACACATTTCTCAGCACATTCTCAAACATCAACTGAATGAGTGTACATGCTTACTATGGCCCCATGTATTTGGTAAGCAGGTGCAGGCACATGTAGAAGATAATTCGCCAGCAAGTTTTCCACCGGTACTCTATCGGTGGCTGACATATTTTTTGAAACTCTGTATTATTATTATAAATTTTGTTACTTTTCATTTCCCCAGAAATGTACGATGGGTTGGGTAACAACAGTCGTGGAAAAAAATTGCTCGCTCCAAGGTAGACAAACTGAAAACTGGAAAATTATTCGGGAAAAATGCTTTCATCTGCAGGATTCCTCGAAAAGAGCACACTTTCAGATTATTACTGTTATTTTCTAATGCTTTTGTACTTTTCGGCAGGAGTGTATCATAAACAGATATAATAATACAACACAACGTGTTGTGCTTTCAAACTATTGCTTTTCATCATCGTCATCATCACCATCAACCTCATCTTTTTTGTCTTTCCCAGTCAGCTACCATATCTTTTATGAAAACGGGGGTAAAAGTTGTTTATAGCCGAGGTATGGCATGTTCCTCCGTCTTCATGGTTGTAGCTGACTGGTTGACTTACTGTATGAAAGCATTTTATGATTGCTTCTTTTCTTGACATGTCATTCTTTCCTCGTGTTTATGCTACGTATACAAAAAGACATTACTATATATATAGAAGCAAAGCACATCATGCGAATACTCCACCTGCGTTACAAAAATGATTATGTAAAAAAATAAAGTTTAAAATTGCTTACATCCTATGTAATGCTGTGCGGAGTAGAGTGCCAGGTGTGCATAATCAGATTGGACGATGTACGCAAAATTTACTTTTGTTGTTCTTTCTTGTGAGAAATGTTATCGATGTTGTGCCATCGTAAAGCAAACATTTCAAAAAAGAGAAACCGTAAGGTAAGTAAATAATAACAAATTATGTAGCGTGTTTTAAATAAAATGTTGAAACTGCCGTCTTTATTTCGAAGCTGGAAGCTTCAAACATTTTCTACCTAAATTCAGTGAAAGTAAAGGAAGGTGAAAGCTTTAGAAACTAAAGCGTAATATATCTATAAAATAGTTGTGTAAAGAGTTAAGAATACCTTATTGTTTATAATTAAGCGAACCATTCAAAATCAAATTCAACACTATCATATTCTGTGGTTGTAATTGCAAAACATTCAACCATGTTCTACGGTAAATTATGTCAAAATGACAAAAGCGTGGTATAATGAACCAAAAAATAAAGGCATTCCTACGGTTGAAATCGATTTTTTCAAAATGATATGGACACTATATCATGCGTGCTATTGAAAAGTATAGCGTTAAAAAGAACAAAAGCACTTTATGATAGTAATTTCATTTTTGCAAGGTTTTTTATTTTATGTTCTACACTAGGTAATCTCAGTCAAGCTACATCAATTCAAATGAAGTCTATATATTATTTTAAAATTGTTTTTTCGGTTCACGATCGTTCAGCTGCTACAGGAAATATTCACCATACATCAGTGCCCCGGATTTTTCTACGTGACATTTTACTTTTCACCTTCCATTTTTCAAAATATGTGTTAGCCGGTCAATAACAGCATTACTATTTCTTCTCTCGCTGCCATTTTCAAAATTGAAGGCAATTCAGCTTTACCCAAGTACTGTCGCACACAAAAAGCGTTTTACCTGAAACCCAACTGCTAGTCATTCAGCATATACAATTTGCCGGGATGAAAATGCTGAAAGCTGTGTTTCCCGTCAGTGTCTTCAAATAGAATTGTGGTAAAAAAATTTTTTGAACAAATTCCTGTGTCATCCCACGAGTTTATTAGATTTTCAGCACAGTTCTTCTTAGTCTGTTATTATGTTACCTAAGTGTGTATTGTGCTCGGGAAATGAGAATGGGTAACCTAGTTCATGTAAGACAGGTGTGTACTCAGAATTTTCATCTTCTTTCTCTTTCATGTTCCCAAAACCTACCCGGAGAACAAACGTCACCCAACCGTAGAAAACGACAGTAACACACCGCAGCCAGAACCATACATGAACATGAAACAAATTGGAGCGGAAATTTTTTATCTGATTTGTTTTTTTTATCAGATATTCGTATGCAGAGAGGAGTGCCGCCAGGTAAAAAAGTATTAACTTGGTGTCACCACTCACCACTACTACCATAGCAATACGTCTTTACGAAATCTGCTACTAACTGAAAAGTACCACGCAGTGTGTGCGTGTGTGTAGTGTGTGCACATTGTCTGTGTCTACGAACGACAAGCCAGCGCGTAGTGTAACGACGCAAGCCTTCCAGAACCACTATGAAAAAGAAAGCGACTGTGTTCGTTGTTGTGTAAGCCCAAAAGTTACCGTTCTCTTGTCATTTTTCTTTTATACATATCATTACCATGTTGATGATCAACAAAATACCAATTTTCTTCAAAAATACGGAAGATTGTCTCCCAGCCACGGGTCACCAAAACTTATTTGACAAACTACAACAACCACCCACATGCACACAGAATACGACTTAATATGGCAGATAGGAAAGCACAAAGAAAGCTTCTAGCTAGCTCGTGTGTTCGTCGTAGTCACAAAGGTTGTCAAAGTAATAGAAATATCAGTCAGCAAAGGTGCCAGAATCAATCTCCTAAACATCTAGAACACTCTACAAAACCAATATAAAATATCCTTGCAGTTTTATTTGTTCCTGTTTCTAGCGATTTTTACACATACGATAAATTTCCCGGTAACATAAACAGTTTTATCACAAAAACAGGCCAAACTTATCATGAGTAACTGTATGCAACAGCAGTCGCTGAATTTTGAATAAAGTCAAGAGTTTCCCAGAAAACAAAAATGTTCACATTTTTTTACCACTTCCCTCTCTTCTCTGTAAAAACGAGGTAACTCAGTTTATATAACAAACTAGAACTGGAACTAGAAAATTAATATACCTTCAGTATGCGTTATTGTATGCGGCTCGTAGTACCAAAATGAAATAGAAAAAGCGCCCAGTACATGTAAAGTAATTTAACTGGGAAGACTTACTCAGAGTAAATTAAATTACCTATAGAAATATAATAGATAATTTTATAAAAAAAAGCGACCATGTCACTCAGAAATATTTCCTTTTTATCCAGCAGTTTTTTTGCTTCTGTGGGGTGGAAAGAACCTTGTCGATTTTGAGGCTTAATTTTGTAGTGTGTAAACAGAAAAAAGGTGTTACAAAGAGACCTTGTTAGTAGTTGGTGGGATACTGAAAGGACAGTAAGGACGTAGTAAAAATGTTATACTACTTGACTTCCATTTTGAATCGATCGCTGTATTGTAAAAAAAATCAGGTTTAGTCCCTAAAATTGCCTTTGGAACACCCCAATACTCAACTTTTTCTTCTTCTGTCATCTACTTCAAAGTTAATTCCTGTCATTTTGGGATAAAATCATGTTATTATTGCCAATTTCTCGAAGGACAATTCCCGACACACAATAAACACTTGAGTTTAGAATCGTCACACATAAAGGGTAGCCACATAGTTGATCGCTAAGCACTTTTTCGGTTTAGTACAAAAAAAGAAATTGTTGTTGACTTGTCATTTCATTTCAGATAAACTCCATATCGACTGGTTTTAGTTGACTGGTCAGCTCTGATAAGAGGGAAAATGTCAAAGAGAAAGCAAATCGCCTCGTGATTTTTTGCACTTACAAGAAAATGGCCGTTTTTACTGAACATTTCCTTCATTCATCAAGAATCTTTAGAGATGAAATTAGTAGCGGCGCAGCGGTGTGTTGTGCGGTCTACAAAGAAACGAGATTTTGTAGATATTAGCCACCGCTGTAATCGTAGAAAAGTATTTTACGGGATTTCAGTCCTCAAAATACAAATATAGCACAAAAAACTCCTTGTATTTCTCTTTTTCTCCATGTCGTGTGCTTAACTGTAGTAGCACTTACTAAAGGCAGATACAGAAAGAAAAAACTTCAAAAAGTTCTTTTGATGTCATCATAATGGTGATTTTCGCTTTGAGTGAAATCACCAGTGAAAAGAGAGGGAAGAGGTTAAAAGCCACGAAATTGGAAGTGAGCGCCAACCAAAAACCATCATCACCATCGTCACTATGATCATCGTCACCGCGCTACCCTATACCGCCACCCTCCCCTTCAATTAGGTTTTTCCTCTCCCTCTCTCCCAGTTCAAAAATCAAACACAAAAAGTCTAAAAGCCATATTAAAGTCAGACACACACATACCAAGAGAGGGAGTAATACTTACTATTAGTCAATGACACAGCATAAAAGTTTTTATAGCAAAAAAGCTTATCACACACACAGGTACAACTCGGCTAGCTAGAGAAGCTCAAGAGAGAAGAGAGAGAAAGACAGTAAGCGAGAGAAAGAGACTTGTAGAAAGGAACAACGACAATAACCATTTTGCTTTTCTCAGCTTTTCCCTCTTTTTATATCAGTCGTGCCGCACACACACACACACACACACACATACGCCTTTTAATCCACTTCCCGATTTAAGCACATTACGGAACATTACTTTTATTTGAGTTTTTGCTACTCGCAAAAAACTACTAATCTACTGTCACACACACACAAGCGAGGTTGTGAGTTGTACTTGTTTAGTGAGAACAGACTTTGATTGTAGAGGGAAAATAAAAAAGAAAGAGGGAGTTGCTCGTTAGCTGCCGGGAGGACTGTCTCAAAGATTTGGCAAAGCAATAAAGTGTGCGAATAACAAGAAATAGTAAATAAAACAAATATTCATTACTCAGGCTTTGAGGTGTATGACAAAAATGTGAAAATAGAGAAAGAGACAGCTGGAATTTTGGGAGCAAGTTTACGTGACACGCCCACACCTCATCCCATTTCTATCTCGCTCTCAGGCTTGTCACAAGGTAACACCAAATTCTTCTTCAAAACGAATCTGTTTTAGAGTGCAGAACATATAATCTTTTTGTACTTACAGAGCACCACATATAGTATATTTTCAAGCGGAAAATCAATAGATTAACTAAAAAATCAGGCTGTTTGTATGTGTGCCACTTGTAAGCAATTTTTCTTTTATACGTTTAAATCATTCCGTTAAGAGGTTCGTTATCCCACAACTGAAGTCTTTCGCTACAATGCCAGATAAAAGAGTTTTTTAAATTCCCCTTTGTATCGTTTTAACAATTTTTGTTTGAAATTTTTTCACCAACATTTTTGCCAAAAAAAGTTGCAGAGAAACATTTGTAAAGCATGTGTAGTACTACTTGAGAAAAATTTACGCCAAACAAAACCCTCTGCTAGCGGGTTTAAATTTTACGGTAACTTCTGTGCAACGTGGTGCGTGTCCTAAATTTGTGTTTGTGCTCAATTCTTTTCCTTTACATAAAAACCACAGAAAATGGAGAGAGGGAGCCCTTGTATTAAAATTGTTTTGTAATGATTCTGCTCGTCTTTTTATCCGCTTGGCTACGTTTGACTTGCTCATTTCTGCTACTGACTTTTGGTCTCTACAGGGAAAACTTACTACTTACACTGGTATTAAAGAAGATAAGTCAGAGAGGGAGAGAGAAAGAGAGAGGCATACCAGAAGAACAGCTTTTTCTTCGTGCCACGCTCTAATGGTAGGGCACTCTGATGTAGTGTGTGTGTAGTATCTACTTATGTATACCTAATACTTACCCCTCACGTCCTTATGCAAATCTAAAACTGAAGTACAAGTGGCAAAATACGGATAAACCTATCCAATTTCATGGAAAATCCCTTAAACTCATCCCGGTACCAACTTTTTCTCGCTTTTCCACTTCCCTCACTCGCAGCTTTTTGATGGCCAACTTTAACAACAGGACTGGTGGAAGACGTAAAAAAATATAGAGTACCTAAATGTATCAACCTCATTCTTCTTTTTAACTTTGTTTCATTTTGAGTCGGTTGTTTCCAATGATGTCCCTGCCTCTTTGCTACTTCATTTCCTATAATAAAGTGTCTTTCCCTGCGTCTCTGCAAAGATTTTTTACAGTCGTTTTTTTCCTTGGGTTTATACGGATGATTACGATAACGCTAAAGCTTGTACACCAACTCATTCAATTTTCTTCTTGCAGACTGTGTGTCAGCAAAGACGTTTCATTTACACACACAAGGAAAGAAATTTAATGAAATCTCAAAAAGGATCTTTTTAATCTCAGCCTGAAATGTTAAGTTGATCTGTACAAAATGCATAGGTATATTGTAAGGTATATGTTTTTCTGTATAGCCACCACACTAATACTAACAATACCGTCTTGACTTTCTCACCATGTGTAAATTTTACAGAAAAGTTTACGTAGTCATTCTAAAAAAAAGTTGCTAATAAATGACGGCTAAAGTGACGTTTTTCTCACACTGTTTGTATCTTCCTCCGCCTCCACATATACCGAATGACTTTCCTTGTCCGTTTTTATTTTCCCACGCGAATGTTTCATTCTAGCCAGAGAGGGATGGAAAATTGGTATGTATACGCTTGTATGTGTATCAGTGTGAAGGTAATACGGTGGGGACACTTTCTTTCTGGCAGTTTATTGGTTTAAATACAGTGGTCCTATCTCTCTCTATTCTTTCTGTGTAAGCATGTGGGGGGAATCTTGTCTCAGATCTTAGTTGAAATTGTTGAATAAATTTGCATAGTAATTTTAGGACTGAGAACGACGTCATTGAGTTAAGCAGCCCAGATGTAGTAGTAGCTGTTATTATTATTACTACAGCTTTCGCGACCGCCGTGTGTGGGCTTTCAAAAGTTAAAAGGAGAAAAGTGGCAAAGGCAACGGAAATTTTATCTGCAGTTCTCAGCAGCGGGTCTCCCTCAAAATGAATGAGTGTGGTCCAAAATTGTGCAATATATAAAACATATGTGTGTAGTCAGGGTCCTGAAATGGTACATCCAACACCACAAACGACATCCGATTCAATGGTTTATTGCGCGAGCACGACGGTAATTTCGCTCTTTCTATCTCTCTCTCTCTCTTTCAACTGGCAATTCTCACTGTTTTTCTCGTGTGTCAGGAAAATGTTTTTAAAATATGTTTATTCAGTTGTAACTCTGTGTGACTGTACAGCACATTTTTTGTACTGAAATCATGAGAATCAGTCGGAAATATTTATTCATGGGGAGTTGTAAATTTCGAGATAGGAAGCTTTCACAAAAAAAGAGAAAGAGATATCATGGGTTACTTTTGAATGTTTTAAAATGCTGTTGAATGATAGCAAAAATAATAATAGCAGGCGCCAAGCAAGAAAAAACAACATCCCGGGTTTACCCCAAACTTACCCGGATGGCTAAAAAGCCAGCCCAAAATCAGGGTGACCTTGTCCTTCTTTTAAAATCGACATGATAATTTAAGTAATAAAATAATTGGCGGATTTACTTTCCCTAAAATATTACTCCTATTCGTGGAGGCGCTTGCACCAAATATTTGGTGGTAGCAGGACGGCGAGCGTAATCCAAGCGGAAAATTACGTGGTACCATAATATCATGTAATAACCAAGGATAATATTTATCACACTTTGTACTTTCCCCAAAATCTCTATTCAGACACAAGGCCAGGCTGACAGTACCGAAATTGCTGTTCACCTCTCTCGTTTACATAATTTAGCCCCATATTAAGTTTACAGCTTCCTATTTATCAAATGAGCACAATTTTCAAGCAATAAACAACCCGCCTGCAAAATATTTCTTAGAGGAAAGCTCACAGTATCATTATTTACGGATATTTATTGTTTTTTCCTATCCTTTTTTGATGCCCTGTGAGTTTTATTGCTGCGTCTGCAATTTAGCAAGCCGATTTTTCAAAGGATTCCATTTCCCTAACAAGGAGGCAGAAGATACAGGCTGTTTCCTAATACAATTATAATGAGCCCAATCTCGGCGTAAAATAACGATTTCATGTATATCCGCCATATAAATTACACGTGTTGCCAATTATTTACAATAATAGATGAGTAATCAATATCAACTTTTTGTTAGGGATGGAGATAGACAGATATGCACTCAAATATACAATAATATGTATGCTCCCCGTCGTTATCTGTTTCTCCCTTTTAATGTTTCAATGTAACGCTTACGTTACCCATTCCGCGTATTTAAATCATACTGTTGGTTATCATAACGGTACTCCCTCTTTTACTGGCAGCAGCACACGGTTCAGCTAAAGGCAATGCTGTATATACATGCATCAGTTTTATTATTATTTCTGGATGATGTAACCGTTTTTTGTTCGTTAGAAAAATTGATTATGCAGCACAGCTCGTAAATCACTACAGTTCAGTCATGGGAGAGCAAGCAATTTATCTCATATACTCGTCATTACCATCCCGCGTGGAGACGGCGCAGTCAAGCTGAACCTTTTGGAGAATCGCAACTATACCAACAATAACAGCTAGTCTGAGAAAGCTAGGAACATTAGTGCAAGTAGTTACCCCGGCTAATTTGAGTAGTTTCCTCAATTCCAACACATCATCGTCGTCAAATCCTAATCGTATATTATTACCTATTATTATTACGTATAAAAATGTTACACATAATATGAATGCTGCCAGCAGTGGCTATATCAGGCGTGTTCATGATAACACCCTTATTTTTATTTCTGATAGGGATACTTATTGCATTTATACACACACGATAATATATGATGGTGTGTACAGGCATCATTTTTATACATGTTTGTTTGTACTCCACTTTCACTCATTTTTTTCTAGGTAGCTCCATTCCCGCGCGCGTTCTTCTCAAATTACCATACTAGCAAATTGCGTGGCCAGTGTGTGTGATGGGAGGATATATACAAAATACCCCATAAAAGTATCTAGTGGTGGTCTTTTTAAAAGAACAGGGAGTGGCAAATCACCTCATTTTTGTGACAGTAGCAAGCTAGGCGTCGGTATTACAAAGTTTTTTTCTCCTTCTTTGCTTGCCTCTCTAGTAGACTGTAAAAGAAAGCTGCACATATAAAAGTAGCTACACAAATCCCGTCGAATGAGGAAGTCAGGCTGTTTGATTGATTGAAGCCATTTGCATTTTAGTACCCCAGTGAAATACGAGGAGAAGTTCGACCATAGACACTGTGTATATTGTACACAGGAGACTAGACACGGTTATTATTACCGTTATTATTACTATAACTTTACTACCAGTGCTGCATTACTTTTTTTATCGGTGAGCTCATTTTTTCAGTTTCGCTTCCACTTTTCTTCCTCCTTTGAGGAAATTTGAGAATTAGGCAGGTTTTCATGAACGGGAACGCGTGCTGGGTGTACATTGTGCAGATGATAATGTTATCTATTTTGTGTAATAATACCTAGCAACCTACCGTTGTGCTACACACTGGGCCGGTCTCTCTCTATATTTGTAACTAATCGTATAATGTGTAGAACTGGACCCCATTTCATAAAATTACAAGTCCGACAAGTTGACAAACTTGTCGAAAATTCGTCCATTTAAACGTATGGGTAACCAACAGTGACTAACTGAAAAATTTGTCAAATTGTCAGCCTGTCATTTTTATGAAATTGGGTCCTGTTGTCATTTTTTAATAGAAACATAAGATGGAGATGGATAATGATTCACATGGTTTTGTAATATTCCTGTTTACATAGTGGACTATGTATACATGTTTGCTCTTCGCATTATTGTTCCTTCACTTAAAATCAAAATGCTGTTGTTTCAAAATAAGGGCAGGCTTTCCACAGTATATCGCTTAGTGCTTAAGTAATAAGACGCAAACGTATTCATTCAATAAACCGATGGTTGGTTTTCCTCTAAAAAAAAGTTGTAGTACCGTCGACTGTATGCATAAAATATTAAAGATTTCCAACAAAGTAGCTTTTATTTTCGGAAAAAATGTTCACAAAAGAGCTTATCAGGTAATAAGTACCTGCACACACATGAGGATTGGTAATATAATGTCTTATCCTTATCTCCATCCGTTCTCTACCTTCCTTAATCAATTACCTCGTACCGATTTTTTTATACAAGCCACAAATTTGTTTTTACCGCTCATTTTTGCTTTCAAATTTTCCAGACTTCTGGCATTGTGATCGTTGATTTCCTTAGTCGGAAAAAATTAAAGGCTACGACAGGTAATGAATGCAATCTCTGAAACTGGAATGGGTAGCAGTGTTTTTATTACGGTCATACACCTTTTTGTTATAAGAGAATGAGTAAAAAAACAAGCAGAATCAGTGTCCAGACTGTTTATGTTCTTTTAGATCTAGTCGATGATGTAATCAACATGAGAGTCAGCATGACGTTAAGCGGGAAAATTCCTGGTATAGTTTTAACATACAATATAACTCTATCTTTCTCTCTCACTGATCTTTGGTTAATGTAAGTAAGCTGAAAATTGTTATATGTTCCACTTAGATACCCATACGACTATATTTCTTCTGAAGACAAAGTAGCCTAACACTGGTAACACTCATGAGGACCTCTCCCCGTAGAAGTCATCATTATCCGAGGAATACAAGTAGAACCGGTTCAATGGTGTTAGAAAGCAAACTTTGTTCGCTTCTTGTTCGTGAATGTAGGTACATGAATGTACTTTCCCCGGTTGTATAGTAAATTATAGGTGCTCTTTGGTACTTCTCCTATTACAGCTGTTTTATTGGAACCGGGTTTATTAGCGACTGTGGCAAAAGTAACGGAGAGTCGGACGAGTAGCGATGTGGAGGAGGAAGGGGTTAGAGAAAACGGGAGAAAAGCAGATTAGTACATTAAGAGAAAGTGGTAGTCGTAGTGGCCGTGGTGGCAGTGGCGGTGATGGTGATGAAGGTGATGTGTTCAGTTCTACTACAACCATTATTCCTGTGTGTAATATATATGCAATGTATTGTGAGCACGTACTTAAACGTATACATAAGCAGTCCCCTAGCCCCCTTCTTTTTCGATGGTTTTGCCTTTGCTAACCTCATTTTGTCTCTAGTCTGAATGAATAGCTTTCCCCTGAAGTTGAAATAAAAACGGCATAAATCCCAATTCTATGACAAATCCACGCGTAATAAATCAGCAAAAACTATCCTCCCTACAAAAAAACTTTGGTTGAGCGTTTCTCCGAAACATTCTTGTTCTCTCTCTCTCGGTTCTCCTTCCCCCGTAACGGAGTATTTCTACGAGCGCAGAGAGCACCACCGAATTAAATGGGTACTTTGGCTATTTCAGTGTGTAACAATAATGTTTCTATAAGCACTTGAGCAAGAAAAACACATTTTGTAGGTAGCTTGCCAGTTTTAGCTAATCCCCTGGATCGATTTGTCAATCAAGCGTCCTTTAACTATTTTTTCGCGTACACAAATTGATATCATATATACGTATTTTCCAATATTGTTTCCTATTTTTAACCGCCGTAAATTCAACCTCTCGAAACACACTGGAGAATTTGAGAGAGAGAGAGAATGCCCGTTGTGTTCCTGCCTCCTTGTAAAATACTTCAGGTGCGCTGAGGAAAAACAACAAACCAATAACCATAAGGGCCAAGGATATTTTGAAAGGAAACCACTTCAGTGATTACCGGGAAATTTAAAGCTGGCACCACGTTGTGGAGTTGTGTATGGGTATGTGTGGATGCTACATTCGTTTTTCGTTGTTCTGCTGCAAGGTACACGGTATTTGATACAGGTCGTTATGTTTTCCTATATATTATGTATTTATAGTACATTTTTCTCTTTCTCGCCTTTCTCGCTTTTGTTCAACAAGAGGAACAAAAAGTCCTTTGGATTTATATCTTTGTTGCAACTTGGGGGGAAAATTCTCTCAGGAATTAACAAGAAAAAAGGACCCATAATTCTTCCACTTCTATAAATAAGCTTGCATGGATATAAGGTAAAATTTACTCTGGTAAGTTTGAGGTAATATAGTTTTCAAAAGTGGCGTCATTTTGGTCACAAGTACATACATAAATGGACCTTTATAAAGACGGGTTATACCCAGGTCGAGGTTAACGAAAAGGGCTCCTCAGCCTCCAAGGAAAAATCCTGTACAATAGTACCAACCTAAACCACCGACTATGCCTATTTCCCCTGTGAAAAGCTGCTTTTTATTATTCTTTGCCACATTTGCTTTTTCTGTTGTAGCCACCTGAAAAGAAAAACGGAAAAAATCACGTGGGTGTGTAAGGGCTTGAGACAAAAGCAATAATTGTACATTCTAGTAATGGGCTTATTCAGATGCGAAGAATGAAGTGAGTGTGAAAGCGCTCCCGTCCACATATTATGTCCGAGACCACCCATATTCCAGGCGGACGAGTCGCCATTCTGGTGGAAAAAGCTACACGATTTACAGGGAGAGAAGTGAGATCAAGTATGTACATGTAGGAACGGACCTTTCTCACCAAAATCCCTTTCACGCTAGTTCCCCACCATTCCTATGCGCTCTCCAGCGAAATGATCAGTTTGGAGGAAAGTAAAAAGGATTCTCTGTTCCGTTGCTGACCTCAAATTGCACACAAATCTCATTTATTTTCGTAACGAAACACTGCTACTGAAAAACGATTGCCTAGACTTTGGATTTGGTACAGGAAGCTGCGTTGGCTTCTATGTACGTTGCAAGGGAAAGGTAATGTAGACATGTACACGTTGGCAATCCCAATAACATCTCCGTTTTCGTTCAACCTTGCTGGGGACGACGAATACGTTCTTTTCGATTTTCACACGGTAATAATTGGACGGTGTAAGTTAACCGGTATTTTGTACGTTTCTACGCACGATCGATAATTTTTAGGGGAGAAAATCACCATTCAAAAATAATTAAATTACCAATACTCTCTATTTCCGTTACATACTCTATACCGTACCACGAAACAGTGATAACGTGCGACACCGTTTACAACACCATTACGTCACGTTATACTAAATTTTGTAATTTTAAGTGACAAGTCGCTCATTAGAATTACATTGTCTGTCCGTCCGTCCGTTCACGCGATATCTCAAGAGCTGACCTACATATTTTGAGTTTAGTGGCAGTTGATAAAAAATCTATCTTGTCACATCTAGCTGCGAACCTCCTTCCCTGGGGCTTCTGGTAGAACTGAAAATATTTAAGCAAGTCAAAAGTTGCAATTGCCAAATGAATCAAATTTCAAAATTAGAGAAAGCACATATTGACATTGACACTCCGTAAATCTATAAGGCAATTTGTGCAAATCCATTTCTCATTGTCATTGATGTTTTTTCTGAAGCATCACACTGAGTTACAAAACAAGAAAATGTCATTGATTCTGTTTATTTTCTAATGTGGTACTCGATACATTAGAGGTAACAATTTAAAAAGATATTGTCATAGAAACTTTCAGATTGTTATTAAATTTCTCTTCGTCACTATCCGATGCTCCTGTCTTCCAGGATTTATTAAAATAATATTTAAGCAAATACAATACAATACAATACTTGATTGCAATATAAAGACATCTTGTTGAAGAGAGCCCTTATTTTTTGAGATGTGCAGGAACATTGTAGAAAGGAAGCCGCTTTTGTTTCAGTTCGCTAGCTCCGAGCTAGCTGTATCTGTACCAGGACAACTGTTTTTGAAAAGGAATACGATCGAACGAAAAAGTGAATTCAGCCTACGGCTCCCATTAAAATTACATTTTGTTCTCGTGGTGAACGCATTAAAACGAGGAGGTTTTTAAGAGATTGTCTGCTGTCTAGAAATAAAATACAAAAATAGAGAGGTAGGTAGACACGAGGCACGCTTTTGAGCGCGAGCACAAACACACTCCATACCACAGAGATTACAACATGCGAGAGTACATATACACACAGCAACACAACATTTTTTGCAGTTTAATTTTGTCAGTTTTTCGTATGAAGAGTAGATGGATAGGTGGCTGGAATACCCTTGGGTCTTTTACCAACAATTTTTTTTCCTGAGAAAGTAATTTATTTTGAGTGATAAGGCCTGTACGAGTTTCCTTCCTTCTCTTTTCCAATTCAAGCGCATCCATCTCCCTTGTGCTGTTTTTTCGTTTAAAAAAGAATAACAAATAGGCAGACATCACAAGGTATAAAAGTACAACCAACAAGAAGCTTTCATTTTTTATAAAACGCTGAGGTTGAAATGTTTACCCTCTAATGAATATGGACGCCTCTTTTTAAACAACTAGTTTTGATGGAGCAAGTCTGGAAAAAGTGAAATGAATCTGTGAAAAAGAAAGCTGTTACCTAAGATGGAATGTTTAAGTATTTCAAGTAGAAACAAGATAGCACCTTCACATTTTTTGAAATGGGAGGAATGTGGAGAACCTTTTTTCATTTTTTATGAAGTGTATGGGTCTAGTAAAGAGCAGTCTGAAATCACTAAACTACTCAAGTAGGACCACGACTTAACTGATTACAGTCATAGTCATAGTATACTAAAGCATGATCAGACAAAATGTTTTATATAATAGAAATCTTGTGTGTATATATAGATCCTTCAGTAAAATTTCTAAAAAAAAACAAGCAATATAACATGTTTTACAACTACAAGCATCTGTTGTAAAGAAAGGAGGTTGCACAACAGACACTTTAACAACGCTTTACTTTATGTTGGTCGAGCAATGCATTTTGCAGTCCCCTAAATGTCATCACTAACAAACAGTCTACCACTTTTTATATACAATACAACCTTTATCATTTTGATAGTGAACATTAATCAAGGGTCACAAACTTGACGGACGGCGGCATTAAAGTTATTAAATTACCAGGAAATAATAAAACACATTTTTACGTAATGTAACCTAGCGTCCACCATGCTAAGTTTTTGCCAGAAGTGTTAATAGCCTGACATATTATCACGGTTTACTAGTTATGCATTGGGTAATAAGAGTTAATTAACTTCAAGCAATAATGTATTAAGCTAGAATATACATAAGGAATGGTATGGATATGGTCAATTAAATGCTTTTTAACTACAGTACACGGTGAACACGAATGTTATCTTCTAGAATCTTGGAACGTACAAAAATGTACAAATATTAAAATTTCTATTTAAGCTTCAATAAATGTTTGGCTGTTGGCAGCGATTTTTACTATATTTAAATGTGTATTGGCACTTGGTACTATTAAAGGGCGAAAAGAACAAGCAAAATGTAGCATATGGATTACGTTAGATGTGATGCACGTGGTTAGGTAGGTATATTCTCGTTTCATGATGTAGGGATGCACGTCAAAACTGAATAAAGCTATGAAAAACGAGAATATGGTTTTACGCCGGCCTGCAAAATGGGTGCGCAGTGAAGCCAAAGATTTTGGCTGAACCAAAACCAGAATGAGAGTGGGAGTGAAAAACTATTGACTTAACCCCAGCCACAAAATGGTCCATTTTACGAATTTCCAAGAAACATGCTGTACACTTTATTACGGTTCAGGTAATCTGTTCTCTGCAGACAGGTGTAATGGTGGTATAGCCATTTTTCAAAAGAAATTGCCATGCACCACTCTTCACTCAAAGCTCGCCTTTCACCCCAGAGCCTTCGTAGCTAATGAGGAGAAAACAGGAACGATTTTTCATGTCAATATATTTATCCTCCGGACGACATTATTGAGCCGTCTTTGTTCAAGCATTAGTATATCATTCTGTCAAAGAAACGAGGTCAATAAATATTCCCCAATGAAAAATAAGGAGGGAGTATCTTTCTAAACACACGTACACCAGACGCAGCGCTAACACATTCAAAAACAAAATGGCAACCGAAAGTGAGTGCGGTACCTGTACCTGTCTAGTGAAGACTTACCACCCAATTTAGTATCGCTAACAGCATGCATAGACGATTTGCCTGCATCTTCCTTTTCCGTGGAAAAGGAAAACCACCCACCACGTCTAAACTGTATCTACAAATAGACAGAAACCCTTACTTCATCAGTCTAAAATACAACAGCTTCTGCTTATTAAGAAAATTAAACCGTAAATAATAACTTTGTGTATCAAGGAAAGCCACGTTTTACTCGAAATGCTTTTACTGTATAACAACTGAGCGTGTACCTAAAATCTTGTAAATTATGCTTCAGTTTGTGATTCATTATTATTTATTTCATACAGTTTGTTTGCTATGTAGATATGCCTATATAGTATCATTAAAATCACACCACTTACACATATATTACTTTCCTTTAAACAACTAGTATTGAAAATGTATACATCTGTTTAAATAATGTTGCAAATTTCGCAGTTTGCCACACTACAGTGGTTATGCACCTGAAATGGCGACATAAATAAGGGATGTGTACTCCGTGCGCTGTTTTTTCGCGACTTATATTTGTAATAATGTAAAAAAAAGTCAGTGTACTTGCATGGACCACTGAATAACTTACTTATTGATTTTAAACTAAACAATTGTAATCCAAAATGGAATGGACGGTGGATGGAGCATACTAAAAGAAAAAATTGTAATCCAGTTTTTTAGAGGATAAATGCACCACTAATAACAATATATATATCTCTACCATACGTCAATGTATGCACGTAAGCCATTAAAACTATACGAATTCTTATTCTTCATTTTGGCCATTTACTTTCCCGATGAAGATGACAGAGATGCTCCTACAAATTAATCTGTCTCATACTTTAAGTGTATTGGAATTCAAACTGGGCATAGTTTAACGCTGGTTTAGTTGCAATAAAATGGCCTTTGCATTCAATTGCCTTGTCGTGTGTAGTAAACAAGATTCCGCCATAATACACGTTGACACATTATGGTCAGTAACATACCTTATACTTATTTCTAAGGATCATATGACAATTTCTTTTCAGCTTTTATTTCTCTTTAGACAGCCTTTCTTTTCATTGACATAAAAAATGTTGGACAAAAAGTCATTCGAAAAAATACTCCACTGACAATCACAATGAAAGCGTGTCCGGTTTTAGTTGGACAAAGAGAGCAGGAAAACATGAAAGTATGTTGAGTTAGTGGAGTTTCTGTGGGGGAGCACTCACCTAGTTTATGAATCGGCCATCTCTGTATGCGCTTTTTCGTTCGACTATGATACATGAAAGGGAATCACGGTAAATACTTGGAGCTATAACGTAAAGTTTTACCTAGCATGGTCCCACAAGCGGAAACCAACTGATCTCTTTTTCAAACATTATCATGATCATGAGACTCTTACTAGCATTGTTTGGTTGTTGTTGCTACGTTTATCATTTATATGAAGGTA
Organism: Callyntrura sp. NNG-2020; assembly: GCA_027744055.1. Lineage (NCBI taxonomy): Eukaryota > Metazoa > Arthropoda > Collembola > Entomobryomorpha > Paronellidae > Callyntrura > Callyntrura sp. NNG-2020. The sequence continues at coordinate 60,358 of JAHZNE010005592.1, forward strand.
ATATTGTATTCAGTTTTATTATATTTTTTATACAAGTCGACAAACCCTCATAGCCTATGTTAAAATTATTTCTAAATTGCCTTTAAAATCATATATGCATAGTCATTTATATTTAAAGCTTTCACCAATTTTCAATGTATTTTCGTTATTACCGTTATATTATGTAGACGTTATTCAGAGTTTATAATGCATGACTCATTAATTATAATGATTCCCATGTATTCCTAGAAAAACGGTGTAATCCATCTTTTGGAAAAATTACGGAAAGTATTTGTTTAAAAATAAGTTTGCAACAATTAATGTAGATTGGAATTCCCATCTCATAATTACCCCACAATTTGCCGACGGGTCTGAATTTCAATTTGATACATACTTTTGATACAAGGTATACTGCCAAATTGCAAAGTTTTAACGAAATCCGTAGACTTTTTCAAGAATTACGTACAATGATTACGACAGACGAACATATAAACACACTGCTAAAGCTGCATAAATTACATTGATAATAAATGCTTCCGTAGTTAATCAACAACGAAGAAAAATCTATGTTAGTGCTACGCGGAATGCTCTCATTTCAAATTATAAATTTGTAACTGATGTACGAAACTGACTTCCTTTTTATGTTGAAGTTATGATAACGATATAAAACTTCTTATTTTCTACATTTTTTAGAGAAAGGGTTACCAATATCATCGGCAAATAGCACTTTAATTACAATTGCAAATTGAAACTCAATCTAGTTATAAAAATGTTTACGTTACGTTTACAGCACATGAAAGAGAGTTTCCGACAGCGACAAATTTACGGGAGAAAATTAATGGTTTCTATTAATTTAAGATCATAAGTAATAAATGATAACATTGACTCTATACAGAATCAAAGATGTAAGTAAGCTTATGTTTATGGCCGGTTGCTCAACCGTTCACATAAATCTCAATCTTGCTAATATAATCAACAAAGGTCTCTTTCAAAATTCAGATATGTTCCTGATAGTGAAATAAAATGTGCAAAAAAGAAAATATATTATCGATTGTTTTATTGTTTTACAACTTTTAAATGTGGTATTGAATGGTATTGAATATCTTCGAAATATTTCATTTTCGACAGCCGCTACCGCTGCTTACGAATTTACAGCTTACGTCTAAAAAATGTTGAATGGTCGACACGATGGTTCGTTCTCCGTATATACTTACTCACATTCATCCATTTACATTCAATGTGCACCACATGGTGAAAGTAAATATTTGCATATGTAAATTAACTGTATATCAGATTTGCTCACTACAATATTGTTTGTTGACTCATGTTTATCATTGGTTTAACTATCTTGTATTACTGTGACATTATGGTAAATGTGATCTAAAAGCGGTACACCTGTCAATAGAGTGCATGTAACAACCAACCTAAAAAAAATCCAGCCTTAGTATGATAAGCACATTATTTGAATCTCATCCCTACTCTACATAAAATTGCCTTCAGACCCAAAAAATCAACATAAAGCAACTCCCAGCCAGGTTAACATTAATTTGTACTCAAATAATTATTCGCCATATTTTTCCAGTAAAGTTTGACAAAGATGAAGCAATGTTTGGGATAATGATAGTATTTTGTATGTCTATACTATTACATTTGTAACTTCTGTCTCGGCAGATACGGCGGATATTATTTTTCTCTATCTGTTGTCAAAATCCCCAAGAAATTGGAGTATCCTGCTGACAGCCCTAATGTGACTTCCCTAATGCATATTGAAATAACTCTGATTTTCTTTCTCTCCCATTTCTCATAAAAAAAGGGTTACCACTACCACCTTTTCAATACCAGCATCCATGAAAAGATTCATTTTTTGATAAAGCAGAAGAAAAAGCACGCTCATTCATTATAAAGTTCAATTTCCACAAAAACGCAAAACTTTTTCCATTCAAAGAATTCTGAAAGCAAAGTTACAAGTTTTCCTCTCTTCCATCTTTCCTCTCTTCTTCGTCCTCCGTTCTAATTTTTCGCCTTCGAATAGTCCCAAAAGAGCAACATTTTGCCAAAAAAATTGAGCCATTGAATAACTCATTGATACCATAAGTCAAGTTGAAAACTGGCCCATAACGCTTCCTACTCCACCGTAGAATTCCTATTCAAGGTAATGGATTGAGAGAAAGAGCATTATTATAAGTAGAAGGAAAGAGAAGTGTATTCAACTTGAGTTTCCAGGGAACACATCTGCTGCTTTCAGATGAAAACGTGGAAAATGAAAGTAGTACAATTTTCATAATATCACCAAGACTCATATGGACAGATAGACAGGACCAAGGATTTTTCCGAAGAGAGAAAAAAAGCAAAAGGGAGAAAAAGAGAGATAACCTATTGTGTGATATTCTAATATCCCATAAAAGCGTCTCAACCCCGAGCACAACACAAATGCACAAAAGCGTCAAGAGATAAAAATAGAACTGCCTTGTAAGTAAAAAATTTTGCTATGATTACAGCGCTCACATGTGTGAGCACTGCCTACACATATTAGCATGTGTGTGAAATGTGGATTCCCCAGGAAAGATAATAAAGTTAATAGAAACGAACGACGACAGACAAAAAATTGATAGAAATATGACTGTAGATATACTGACAGTCGAGTTCAATCCTTCAAGTTATAAGGAAACGGAAGCTATGATTAAGGCAAGAACGCCCTATGACGAAGTCGCATCATATGTCGAAATATATAGCATCTCCAAAATATTATACAGTCATCATTGTAGGTTCACAACCAAAACGCGGAAAACTGCTGCCACCTATGGCCGACATCGTGAAAACGTTTAAAAACATTTTGCCAAGTCATGTTCCAGTGTATACCTAAATAACCTCAGCAGGCGGTGTGCCGGTGCCGTGCTATCGCTATTTGTTGATGAAGCACCATCTGCCTTTCTAGAAGGTAGCCAACTCTACAGAATCTTTGCAAAGCGAGTACTTTCACTCCACTTTCTCCGCTGGAGGACCACCACTGGAACTCGGACAGATTTTGGTAGATAATGCGTAAGGAACGAGACTTAACAAAGAGCATGAAAAAGTACCCTGTTTTGATGATTACATGTCACAAGGTATTATCTTTTCCACAAATCACTACAAACTAGAACAGACTTGTGGAACCAACAAACCAGAGCCAAAATAAAGCTGAAGTCGCTTTTGCGGTATGATCTATTCTAGCCCGCCTACTAAAACCACGTTGTTATTCCAATTTTAATTTTCCACACCACCTTGTCATCCAATATTTCAAATGCCAAACTTCCTCAAACTAGGACACCCTTCATCATTTGTCCAAAAACACCCAAGCTAATACGATAGTATCCTCTTAACACCATCGGAAACGTTTCTATCATCGCTGTAATCATGGCCGTGTCATCAACGATGAGGAGGATACGCAATACTCCAGTCTATGAATGGAAACCCGTTATAAAAAAGATGTGTTTGTTACACGGTTCTGGCAGAGCTGATAGGAAGCAGTTTCACAAACACACGCGCCATTCCCAAGATAAGGTAATGGAAAGTTTTAATAATGTCATAAATTACTTTAATGTCATTCTCGAAAAGACACAACATATTTCACATTTGGCTTAATATGTTCAAGAAACCATAATAAATAAAGGAAGAGTGTTACTCTGCTACTACCGAGAGGAAAAACAAGGACTCGTCTCAGATTTTGAAAGAGATAGAAGTGGTCCTAACAAGGAAACGCTGCCTTCAGCTACGCAGTGTGGCAGTTCCGGGCTTACCAAGAGACCCAACTAACCAGACATTAGGATACACAAAGCAGGGAAGACAATGCTACAATAAATCTTGAAACCAAAAGCGACCCCGTCATCAGATATTCCCAGATACAATTTTACTGGTCTATATTTTCATCAGTGATGGTAGCAGGAATGGGCCCAAGACATATGATATGACGACGACGACGACTAAAACTACTACACAACGAAAATAGGATTGTGGTTTTTTGACTGCTATGTTCAAGAAGGTGAATAACGACCATAATTTTAGTGATGGGACGGGTAGTAAAGGTACGCCAGATCGGTTACCTAAAATGTGGAATCTGCGTTTCCGGGGAAAGTGCACCTTCTCGGAGAATCCAATTTGGGAATTGGATGGATAAGCAAACAAAGGCGTATTTGTGTTAACGGGATTTTTGCTTGCTTTTGTACTTCCTCGTTGTTGAATGTGGACAGAGTGGTAGGATCTCTGGTGAAAGTTTATTGATGGCTATTTCACTGCAAATGTGAAGGGAATGGGGTGTATAAAAATTTTCTTTTATGTTCAAACAGTATGCTACTACTGCTGTAGACGAAACAGACTGTTGTGAAGAGGGGAAAATAGGACAAATAAATAATGGGTTTCTCTGCTACCAGTAGGCACAGAGTTTGCACAAGTTAGCATTAAATAAACGAATTTGTAAGGTTTATGTTGGGATCACTTATCGCGACTATGAGATCGATGTGTCGACGTATCACTACCATTTCTTTCGTCTTTAGAGGGATGTATCGATAAGAGTTCTCCAGCAGCAGTGGCACTACCGTAATGGAGTGAGAGGGGAGTTCTCTTATCTCTCCGTATCAGTTATTTGCTACACAATATTTATGTACGAATTAAAGATGCTGTTTGTGATATTGTACAGATTATGTTGTAGTCGTACGGTACTTCAATCACAATGTCATGCTTATCGGCATATGGATATGTATAACGAGTCATGCTAAATTTTACACACTATTTGTCGTTATTAGTACATACGTAACAATATACAATGTGGCATATTGACACCTTTGTATTTTAACCGGTTACATTTTCGGTGGAACGGATTAGTGATCATACTTTTCAGGAAGTTCAAACGGACATGTGTAGAATCTCGCACTATGATTTTTCGGTCGTTTTAGGAAAGCGACAGAGCGTTCGTTAAATTAAGCCATCATCAGATATTTAAGAAAATTATTCTCTTGAAAATCGACCTGTAGGCGTTCAACTACATATTGGCTTTTGTGGCTGCTATCATTGCTTCTACAAAGACTCGTTGGACTACGCTAACCAAAGAGGCATGAGCGTCTTCCGGTTTCTTTATTTGATAATGTTACGACTTATACAGCCTTAAGACATGGGCTAAGAAATATATTCCCAGTTTTTGTCCCAGCCCCATTCTAGATTGAAAGGGATTGATATGTTGACTAGAGCAGCATTCTCGCGAACTACAAAAGTTTTCACTTTGTAATCTGCTCATTAACATCACAACCGTTTGAAATGGTCTGTTTCAATCTGGGTAGTGCTCTGCACAAAGAACTTTTATAGTTTCCGTGCTGTATGGTTATGATACATACAGAGGCTCATGTTGTTGCAAGGAGAACATGGACTGTTTAGGATAGTATTTTTCCAGTAACATATTTTCGTAATCTGGAGAAAGTGCGCCTTGATGTTTTCAACAATGTCGTATACAACCGTACAAAATTAGAAAAGGAAGAAGTTCTAAGGACGCAAATCTCTTTATAGTTCGTTTTGGGTAAAAGCAAACTAGTAAACATGCTTTTGAAAGAAGAGAGCGAGAGAAAGCGAGAGGAGAAAATGAGAACAAAAAATATGCATATGAACACGAACCAAGCACACACTCTCATTCTTGTTTACCCAGAGCTGCTTTTAAAATGCTTCTAGTCGAAGCAGTTGTCTCGTCGTAGAAGGAAAAAGTATGAAGACGCAACCCCTCTCATTTAGTTTTTTGAAAAGCGCTATGCTGCCATTTATATTTATTAAACATGCACAGCTTCAAAAAATAGTTATGTAGAACAGCAAGTGTAACGGAATAATAGCAGTGGCAAAACATGCTATACGGGAAATCCGTTGGGAGACTATTTCCAGCTTCCACTTCGATAACTTGAACTTTTTCTCCTTATTTCTTTACTCTCTCGCACTATATAAACAGCTGTGTTGACGGAGGTGCTTGGCTTGAAAATTTCTCTTAGGTCGTCGTGTCTGCCACCAACATCACCATCACCGACCCCGTAGTGTGTGGTACAGTGTAAAAGACCCGGAGAGAGGAGCAGAAAAGTAATAAAAAGTGTGCCTCTTCTGGAAAGGAAGTAAGGACTGGGAAGCATTATGAATATTATGGCATAAATGCTTTTAGTCTCTCTACTAAAAGCAGACGAAAGTACGGCTCCTACCTTTATGAATAGAAATATCTCCTGCTTGAATAGTATATCCCTTTTGGACACACGATTTAGCTTATTTAAAACGCATCCGCTGTTAGAGGTGTATATTGGTAAAGTCTATATGTTTACCAACTGGGAGGTTCAACAACAGGGTTCATTATGAAAGGATAGGTAGACATTTATTAGTACTCATCATCATAACATTTTTCACGGAAATGGTCTTACTACAAAACATTTGTGGTTTCATTTTTCTACAGGTCTGCATTTAATGAATACCTTATGAAGGGAATTTGGGGTTTCAAACAATTAGCTTTCACGAACTTCTGACAAAGTTCAGAGGATAATAGGACACATGGGTGTATGAACCGTATTCTTCCGAAAGACGATCATGTATGAAGGACTCTATTTTTCAAAGCTGTATTTGTTAGAAAGTATATATAGAAGGGAAAAACCAGGCAATAAATTACCAACATTGAAGGTGATGTTTAAAATAGACATAGTACGACGCAAGTAGTACTAACAAAAAATCCTGGGAGAATAATTGTAATATGATATGTACAGTTGCACCCTTAACTTCAGACTTACACAAGGACAGAGGTATATTTTTACGAGTGAGCTCCTAGTTCTAAGATTACATGATGATTTGTTTTAAAATTACATTTCGGACGAAAACAGGTCGATGAAATTATATCAAACTCGGTGTGTTTAATAAATGATAAATTGTATGTGTTCATTAAGTTTGAGGGAGACATGTGATTTTTAATATTTTGGAAACTTCTGGTTATCCTCTGCCTCTGGCCAACTCGACCTCTGCCAACTCTCCAAAGCAGAATTTCAAAATTCCTATCGAGACAACTCCGACCTTTCACCGTGGCGCTTAAATGGATGTGCGTGCGTGGAATACGGTGTGCCTTACGGTAAACTAGAGTACAAAATGAGACCGAACCGTGTTATTGTTTTTTCTTTCAAATACAATTCAAATTTCATATACTTTCTTTCAGAAAATCCGTAAAACTCTGAGCACTATATGCAAAAACTATGTACAAATTAATAGGGACAGCTCAGCAGTTAAGTGACAACGATACATAATCATTGGAAAGCCAATCACGCAATTACCTATTGAAAATTATCCCTTTTCCAATCTGTGTATTTATTTATCTATGCAAAAAGCACATTAAATAATTTCAATATGTTAAAACAGTTGCACGCAAACTTGAATCAAAGGAATGCATGCAGAATGCCTGCATAAAGGAATGCCTTGAGTTCATAAAGCTCATTCCTATTTTGTCTTCTCCCATTGCACCGATAAAGCTTTCGAGATTGTCAATCTTCTTGTTAGGCATAAAACAGAGCACTTTTCCATGATCTAGCACATGATTTATGCGTGGTACCTGAACTGAATATATCACCTTTGGTTACAACATAAAGCACACAACAAATACACAATAACAGGGCATACATCATAAACATCTACACGTTTTTTATGTACACATGCACGCTTCAACTTCAACTAAATGTAAGTTTAGCATGTAGTCCAAGGTGACCTTTCACTCCATGGAGTCCTTCCGGCTTTGTCAGCAGAGACTTCACATAGAGATACCACACGGATGGACAAACAACAAGATCGCAGGAAGTGACTTCGTCACTCAAGTTAAGAAAGTATTGATCCAAGTCAATGTAAAAGAATGCCAAGAGATGAGCGTTCATGCCATATTATTTGAAGTATGTTTGAGCTGATGAGCGCGAACTGATGCGAACGTAAAACCAAAAACTTTCTTTTAACCAATGAATAAATAATTGAATGAATCTTTCAAAGGGTTTACCTTAGATGTTAATTCGGCAAATCATATATCACATGTGTATATGCACCTATACGTACTACGTATACATATAATAGAACAACGGTAAAATGTAAATGCATTGAATGGAGAATGCTGGTAGTAAAGCTGCAAATCAAGAAACTATATCTTTAATGGAATACAGCAAAAAAGGAATATACACGAGGTAATGTTACATCATTTTCAATCGATCTCTTATTTCGATTCGGTGTTTTTTTTCTTAAAATAGAACTTGTTGGCAAAATTAAATTAGATCATATCAACGTGCTAGATCGATATGATCTCACAAATCTCTATAGATTCGTTGAATTTTGAATACTTGTCTGTCAAGTTGAAGTACCTACTAGTGTGTTCTAGAAAACAGTTGTCCTACCATTCAAAGAGTGCATGGAAAACAATTCACCCTTCCTACGTGTTTCCGTTGCATTCGTAATATTTTCATTTAGACAACATTTCAATTTTGCGTTATCCAAGTTAATTGCAAGTAAAATGTGCTACACATTTAGCAATCGACTTTTAAAATAAATATTGCCTATTAACAATGTAATTACTCAATTATTTTACTAATTTATACTAAGTTGAAAATCACATTTATTATTTGTAAAAATGGAGTATAAGAACAGACAAATATGTCGACATGAATATTTACGATGCTAGAATATTTTGACTTTCATTAGATTAGATATATATTTTCGCGTTGCTGTGTGTGGACCTCTAATAATATACGCAACAAAATAGAATGCATATTATATCTATGTCACAAGTGAATAAAAAAATATTATCGCGTCAATTATGAATGCATGACATCATTAAGTATTAGTAACATAACTTGTGTGAAAAGAGCTAAAGTATTTAAAAATCTACGTTCTACTTGCCAACTTATAATATTATGGATATATTCCAATTATAGCAACGTGCTATACCACCGCCACCGTTCTATAAAATACAGTTTTTATGGATGTATTCAGAGTGGTATATTCATATACTTACACGGAGTGAAAAAAGTAACGTAAAGTTATATGAGCATTAAGAAATTATTCTTCGTTTGTGACCTAATTCAATTATCAAGATATCCTAACAGAAAATCATGTGGTCGCTTATTATTATGATTCTTGGAGCTCTATATGTACTAAATAAATTAACTGTGACTGTGAGAAAGCTAAAATTTAATAATAAAGTCAAAAGTAGTTTATTTCCCATTTTCCGGTAGTAGCCTACCATGAGAACGACTAAATATCCAGTAAGGTAGACATTAAACATTTCTCCGTAAACGATGGAAAAGTCACATTATAAAGTTTGTTGGCTACAGCAACTGTAATGAATTATCTATACTACCATGATTATTACCATTTTACCCAACTTATCTACACATTCTATCGCATTTTCTAGGATATCCAGTAACTTAAATCTAAATTAAAACACTCTACTCGAGTAACACACCCTAAATAGAACTGTCTATGAACTTATATGATACCATGCAGTAATATCAAATAACACTAATGTATACTGTATAAAATTTCCTACAGCGTTGTTTCATTCTTTATATAGCAATTTGGTGTTGTTTGCTGATATGCTGACGCTAGTATCCACCTCTACCGAAAGCATTTATACTGAAAGTAATTTAAGCGATCTGTAGTTTGTCTATTTGTCTGTTTGTCGTCACAATCGAAAGAATATGTAACAGTCCAAACAGTTATATAGCATTTCATTCAAACTTGGTATATAGCGACAAAGGCGAAGGGAATGGCCCTATTGACATTTGGCCTCGATAGTCAAGTGTAATGGAAGGGGGTATGGGTGGGTGGTTGAAGACTTCTCTGCTTCTAAATGAATGGATTATTTTAGCGAAATAGAGACACAGTTATTCAAATTCAAGCACTTGCTTTCGGTAGACTTTCCATAAGTGGATTGCACCGTTTCATTTAATATTAGTGGTTCAAGTCCTTGGGAAACCCATGTAGAAAAAAGACAAAATAGTTAAATATTTGTACAGTGCGATTTTTACATCGATCCTGTTAGATCAAAAGAATTTTAATGCAGCATATGGTCCATTGGAAAACTGATCTAAGTTCAATGCAGGTTTGCAATGCTATGCGAATAACAATTTGTTTGAAAATGTCGAAAGGGAACTTTTCAATAACATGCATATCCATATAACTTATTTATGCAAAAATATTTCATTGAAACTCTCAACTCTCAAATTTTCCTGTACCAATCAATATCCTGCCTGATTAAACCAGACGACCTGCCGGTGCGGCAATATTAATGGAAACTGGAAGTTATTATAATCATTTCTACCAGACAGGTTAATGTGTATACAAGTTGAAAATGGAAGCGGCAGGAGGACAAAATATCTTCTCAATCAACAACTTTAATTTCCACGTCTACAACACAAAATGTAAGCACCTGTCCGTGAAGAAACTATTGATTCGCGACGACACAACGCCAAAATGTGCTTTAATTAGTTTAATTAAAATTCTTTCTCCCCACTTAAAAGTGATGAACACCTGAACACCTCGTAAACGGGTGGCGCTGATCTAACAATGGAACATGCTTAACTGTTCGGCATGACAATTACTACTAAGGGGTCAAGTGTGTCCTTTTCCTTTAAACCAACTTCTGCACTATACCTCTATATCTATAATTCCCGTTGTCTGCACTAGGCATTAACAATTCAAGTGGGGCTCTTACCCGGAAATTTGCCAAGTGTCATGCCTGCCTGCCCGCCTCCCTCTCCAACCCATTTTAGAACTAAAAATCTGACTCCGTCTCCTTCCTTTCCTGGAAACCCTTTTTTCATTGTTCTAAAACAATGCCGGCTGCAACCGTGGCTGTATTATAGTGTATATATATAGATGTTTCTTTATCTTTTGCTGTTACTATGACATGGCGAGCCCGGTGATTTAGTAAATACACTACAACTACAAGTGCCCTGCTGCTGCTTGCTAACATATTAATTACTTCTAACATGTCAAAGTTTTGCTTAAGTGTTCCCAACTTTGTGCATATCATTAACTCTGTGAGAGAGCATTCGCACATTGAATCTTCCGAACACGGAAAACAGCTATAAGAAGTAAGTGCAAGAACGTGAGTATGGATGTTGGTGAAAATGGAAAGGACACTTAAAACCTTCCTTCTCTCATTTTCTCTCTTTACACTGTCATCTTCTTGGCTCCTTCAAACCTCTACCACACACCTCTCACCCGCAGTCCGCGACAGAAAAAGTATATGCATCAACAACTTTCACCCAGACAGAAAAAAGGCAAAGTCTTCTGTGATGAAGTTGATATTCCACATATGTAAGTGGAAACAATAATTTTCGTAAGCAACGAAGCAGTGGTGTATAGATAATATGAGTATAGGTGCGCGTGGAGAACCTAATAAGCGCATATTAATAAGTTCCGGTTGAAATTGGAACTGAAAATCGTCAAGAGGGGACAACGGGGAAGCAGTAAAGTAGCACATTTTGATTTCGCTTCGCTGCACCAGAAGAATCCTAGAAATAAAGCAGCTATTTTGCATGATCATCACCATTATAATAACACCGCTCACGTTGCTGTTACTAATGTTTACTTTCTCTCTCTCTCTCTCTCTAGGTAATTTCCGACGTTTCCACTTTCTTTCCTGGAAGTCATCATCAAGGAACAATTTAAACGATAAGAAACATTAAATTAGTTACTAAAGAGGACCGTAAGAGCAGCATATGACTGCAAGAAACAAGAAACTGCCACGGCGCACAAAATATATACGACTTTAATAGGCAAGAACAACATCTGACATTCATTTTACTTTTTTATGACAAATCGTCATCATCATCAATGTCAGTAACTTGGTAAGAGGGTGGAGGAATGGTGTGAATAAGAGCCTCCTTTGCCCAGAAATAATTACCGGAATAAAATGATGATGGCAAAAGATAAAATAGCGTTTACACTCTTGCAATAAGCAGCGAGTGCTTACTAAAAATTATCCACCATTTTGTCATTATAACAAACATGCATATACATATACACACGTATATAACATTAGCAAAATTTTATGTGCAGAAGGGGAACAGTAGAAAAAGGACTCACGCTGACGCCCATCGTTGTAACTTTTGACGACGTCTCCGGTGTTCGGCTGACATACTTCAAAGAGTTGATAACGGCTTCTTCTCTGGGTAGAGAGAAGAACCAACTGTATTACTGCTGGGGAGTTCGTGGTACTAATGACGACGACAATGAGCACTTAAGTAATGATAGCTGCTGGTGTGTAGCCCAGGAGACTGGAAAAGAGCTAGCACCTGGAGGGATTTCTTGAAGTGACGGAGTGAAGTGAAAAAATGCCGCGCTTTTTTTAACAGTACAAGAAATTTTATTGTTTTTCGTCGTTCTTCTGCAATTTTTCCCGAGACACGAGATGGTATAGCCGGAAGGGCCCGTTAGAACCGAGACACCCGAGCCCTGTGCTGTTGTTGTGAGGGAAAGGAGAAAATTTTTAGCCGTAGCCTTAATAGAACAACAAGCAAGGATTGGAGTGCCAGCCGCATAAACCTTCTTTTCACTTACTGTGTTACTAGATTGTTCGCTCGTAAAATCCTCAACACTATAGCAGCAGAAAAGGGAGAGGGATAGTTTTCCTTGTCGTAAATAAAGTAAAATTTGTTGTGTTGTTTTTTAACAAAATTGAGTGGCCTTATTGTCGTTGCCGTTTTCGTCGTCACCTTTTATTATCGATTTGCCCGATAAAACCGTGTTGGCAAGAACTTCTAAATTTAGACCAAGCTGTGGCGGTTGTACCACCGTGGGAAACTTTAAGATTATTAACAATGCTCCACAGCAAAAAACACAGAGACAATTTGGAACACTGTCGTTGTGAGGAGTGAAATTGGCAAAAGGGATCCTGTCTTGTACATGCATTCAATTTGCAGGTTATTTTTGGAAAGGGAACAACAAACACGACAACAATAACACCAACAACACTTATTCTTCTCCCTTCTGTCGTGTTGCTTCTATTACGCTGTACGCAGGGAAGTACTTTTGGGACGCAGGAATTTAAGATTCGACAAGCCGCGACAAAACAAAGAGAAATAACAAGACTTTTGCTTTTCTCCTCCGCAACTGACGTTGCCAAGCAAGACGTAAATCTTGTCTTGTTTTTCCGTTGAATGCTTCCTGACGTGACACAGGGATTTACCTGGGAATCAATGGGAGTTTCTTGTTTTGACTCAGAAAAGACATAGTGTTGTGCACTGGCGACATTTTTTCCTTGTTTCGGAGCTACCCGCGGAACACCACCACACTTAAAGTCAATGCCATTTTCTGGACAAAGATTGGAGCAGCTGTGGCTAGAAAGTAGAATCGGAATCGGAAGTGATAAGGGCGTGCAACCAACTGTTTTCCCATTTAAAAGTAGACTGCATATTCCTCCAATGTAAGTCTTCTTATGCGTGCTTCCTAGTCGACTCCCTCGAGGTTTAAGATATTGTCGGGTGAAAAACCAAAAATGACACGGGGTATTCCCGGATAAGGAAGAGATTACCGTCAGAGACTTAACATTATAATAGTCATAAGAAATAATGGTTTTGTCGTCCATCCAATGATAATAATTTTTTAAGAGCAAAATCCTCTGAATACGCAGAACACTACAACCTAGTAGTATCACCCCGAATTCACCAAAAATCGTAATACTCACACCTTCCTGCTGTTTTGTTGATCGCCTTCGCGGAAAACAGTAAAAGTGTATCGAGTAATAACCTAGTAAAAACGGTGGCCGACGTCGGCCTGTAATCCCAGTATAATCAGATTGCAATAGTATTAAAAAAGTCCGTAACACTTCCAATAATGTGGCCAGTAGAAGCGATAACAAGAACAACCACGGTAATAATGATAACGCTACAATGAACAATCCGCTTTGATTATTTTTGTCGTCGTCGGAGCCGTTTTGATTGCGGTGAGCCTGTAGTAGTAACACTGGAGATGAGTAATGAATAGTTTCTTTTGTTCGTGTTGTCGTCGTAACACCAAGCCAGTTTGTTTCCGTGGGTGTTGTCCAACCCAAAATGGCGTTTGCCTCGAGGAAAAAAGTAACATGTTTTTGTCTTTTTATGATGATAGCTTGTAGTACAAGTAGTTTGTAATGGGTGATATTTTTTGCTGTGGTAAATTTTGTTGACGGGTTACATACCACCCTCATTTTCACCTGGAGCTGCCGGTACTGCCGCTAAGGAAAACGGGTTCAGGTGGATATCAACAACAAAAACAATAAAGGTAATTATAGCTACAACGGCGATCAGTAGTTTCTCTTGGGAAGTTTGACCCACCTTTTTATACACATTTTTGCTGGCGTAAATTTTACCAACTTGTACAATTATAACAATCTGGGTTTTAATGGTGTCTGCTGATAGTACAGTTGCAACTGCACCCTCCAGGAAGGTTGTCTTTATCAGGGAGATACCTGAGAATGAAGAGTTCATCAAGTCCAACGATGCAATAAAAGGACAAGTAGCGTTTTTCAAGCTACGCACGATAACGGGGAGATTCTGATGGATCTGCTGAACGTCGCTACATTGTTCGGGACCCAAAGAATTCATAAAAATCGCTTTTCCCCTAACTTTCTTAAGTATATCTATTTTAAAGTATTTTTTGACTTTGTAATTATGCAATCCTTTCCTGAATAGGATAAAATGAGAGATTCCGAGAATGAAATCTTTTTCACGCCCCGAACAATGATTCTCTTTGGTACAAAAACTACTCGTTATCTTACTGCCGTCGATAGAAGTTTCCTTGTGGCTGGCTTTTAAAGCGACATTAACGCTCATAGTCGGTTATGTTATGTGGCGCACCTCTTAAAAGTACAATAGAAATCGGGAATAAAACGTCTTCATGTATATTTAATCTTTTTTCTTCGCTTTTGTGTTGCTGCTGGCTTTCTGGGTTTTGGTAAATCTACCAAAGAAAGCAACAGTGTGGCAGTCGTCGTGGCTGCTGTTACTCTACGATTTCTCGGCATGTACACTCTAGGCTTTTTTATTGGTTGGGAACGCACACAGTTGGTGGGTTCGTTTGTACTTGAGCTGAAAATGAGAGATGTCTGGTTAAAAGAATAACCAGGGCGGGTGGATGGCTATTATTCTTTTATCGTAACTCTGTATAGATTGTCACGCTTTTTAGCCATTATTTGAGGACGTAACGAAAGGCGCTCGTATTTATATTTCCTTGTCTTTCAAAACTTAAACACACAACTCTGTCTATCCCACAAATGAATAAGTCATTGTTTTTTTTCTTGAGCGCTCTTGTGTTGTCACATTTCTATTTATCTGGTGAGGTTTGCCTTTCCCACCTATGCAAAAAGCGCTACTGAGGAAAAAATAGGCGAACAATGCACCACATCTCTTTCACACATTCCTTTCATCGTCGTACCAAAAAGTAGTTTAACAAAAGAGGAATCGTGCCGTGACACAATGAACAATTAAGATTCATCGGGGAGAAAACTGTTATTTCACTTCACAAGGAGTCTTTCATGGCACATATCAGCCACAAGGTTTAGTGTATTCACAGTTGCAGTGATGGATGACCAATGAAACCAAAATAGGCAGTATTGTAGTCATGTGTCTCAATGCTCCGAGAAACAGTGACAGTTCAACAAATTATTTGGTTTGGTAGAGCCCATTATTTTCGGGCAAGTTTTACGAAAATACTTGATTGATGTTTCACGCATATCATTTTATTAGGTTTAGTGCCATGTCGCAGAAACAGTCACGTACAACTGTATGTAACTCGAATAGCAATATAAATTTTCCCACAGAAGCGTCTGGTCAACTTTCAGTGATCATGGTTACGCGCACTGCTTTGGGAAATAATGGACATTTTCAATTATGTTTAACTCATCAACTGGAAAAACTGTTTACCTCTCCGAAAACCCTTTCCGACTTTTTCCCGTGAGTCTCTCTGACATACATAACAAACGAGACAAGTCTTGCTTGTTTTCTTCAAGCATCGCTAGCTACAAATTTTAATTGCAGCCGTAAACATACCCGGACAAAAGTAAAAAAGATTTTATTCATTCGTATTCCCGTTGTAATTGAATATCCTGGACTTGCTGCTGTATTTCTCTTGACAGACGACTGCCCTCCCTAAACCCTACTTAGTTACAGAATGGAGGCTTTTCAACGGTACTTACATTACAAGCCATCTTATTATCCAAAACAACGTGCTTGTTTGTCAGAGAGGGAAAAAACGGAAACGTTTTCCCTCGAGTTTTGGCTGGAAACGAATTTGGAAGATGCATACAGGCATGCAGTGTTGTGTAGGAGAAATAAGACGTTGAGAGGGAGAAAGACAATAGGAGATGCATTATTATATGTATGTTCCTACGCCCTTAGAGACAACGTCTCTTAAGAAAGCTAGAAGGATTTTTCTGCTACAGTCGTCAGTCGTAGTGTTCCTAGATTATTTGCAGTTTACCGCACACAACCTTATTATGTGTACGTTTTTCCTTATTTGAGGCACACTATTCTTCCTTCCACATTCTGGTCTTGCATTGTTGCCACTACTGATGGTTTCCTTGTGTTCTAGTTTTGCTTGCTCATGTACTCATCATCATCATCATCGTGAAACTTGAGATCCTCTTGTCCCCCAAACATATTTAATGCCAGGAAATGACTATACACCGTAGAGAGAAAGAAGTATGGCTCTATCTCTCCCTCTCTGTGTACTAATCCTTTTCTTTTATAGTTTGATTCTCTATTTTCTATTTTTTCTTCCTTTATTGTGTGCCCGAAGAAGGAAAAAAGTCGAAAAATCTTTTTCTCTTCCCTATTTTTACTCCTTTTTAGAAAGAACCCACGGTATGAATCCAGCTGCGTTTCGTCGTCTCTCCTTTTACTTCTCAACTTTCTTCACGAAAACTTGGATTACAAAGGACCTCCTTCAAGTTCCGCTTTGTCTTCCACTAATGTCCACCGGGATACCCAGGTAACTACCACACGAACCACCACTATCAGTACTATATAGATAAGGACACGATTATGGAAAGACGATCCTGCTTCTGCTGCCGAGTCTGGTGGTGGTAACGGAGAAAATTTAATATAGCACCCAGAGAAAATGTTTTCTTTGCCGGTTACAAATATATTTACTTTCCCAAGAAGTGACTCTCTTCTGTGTGTTAAACGCAGTACATTATTGTAGCAGTAAAAGAGCAATTTTGTAAATATACGGTAGAGACGCTCTGTAAAAATAATAAAAACGACGGTGATAGGACGTTGCTGGCTGCTACTGCTTTAGATTATGGCACTTGAGTCTCGTTTACCTAGACTACCTTCTTGCTCTCGTAAAATGAAGAACTCGATCAACGATAAAAATTGATCCAAAAAAGGAAGTAGTAGTTGAAGCAGTGCAATGGGAGAGTGGAGAGCAGCATTTTATTACAAGTGAGATCGCAATTGGTGCGAACAATGATGTTGAGGAAGATGTCGGCGGCGGCGTATAATAAAAAGTAGTCAAAACTGCTTCATATCCCACGGCGTTATCTAGCGTGTCTTGCTCCCATTATTATTATCGTCAATAGTAGTTAGTGATAATATTATAAGAAACTGATCATTTTCTCTCTTTCTATAGGTAATCACAAGCGTGTGCGGTTGGTCGACTACTCAGCTCTCTCCCTCTCTCTGCTCTGTTGTTTTGGAAGCTATCAAATTTCCTTTCCGTTGGAAAGAACCAGCGGTGAAACTGGAAAAGGGGAGCGACACTACTAGAGTTATTTGGTACCAAGCTCCACCACCACAGCACACATTATCATCGCCCAAAAGATAAAAATATCAAAAGCTTTTCTCGGTTCTCCTATAATCTATCTTGACAGGCACACAGACACACATTGCCACTCGATTTTTTCTCCCTAATAGATACATTTCTCTCCTGGTATCATCGCATACCTGTCTGGATATCTCTGACAAGCAGGCAACACAGCAGCAGGCCAAGTAGCAGACTAGGTGCTTAAAACATCAAAAAGTATAGACGCACTTTCTTTCTTCCATCGGGTTTTCCCGTTCCTGCAAACTTCTCATCGACACAAATTATTATGACTAGTGGATTTTTCCTGGATTCATTTTCTCAGCCATGTTACCGGTGATCCACTCACCACGCCACCAGGGGTAATGCGCTCCGCGATAAAATATTCTCTCCCTGTCTGTATGTCTTATGTATGTATATATTATGCAATGTTATTAGCTATTGCTCGTCTTCACACTTTCCCCATACGGCTATACATTACTGATTCGATAGGATGTGCCATCACGTCGTTATACAGAGACGACTACATACACACAAACTCAAAAACCGTGTATCTGTTCAACCGCACTTCCACAAAAACACACATAAATTTTCTGGTGATATTGTATACCTCTCCCTCTTTACCGTCTCGTATCAAGAAACAGTCTTGCGTGTGAAAATACCTTGAGCTTCCTACGTGATCATCGATACGCTGCTGGTCTGTGTGAAGTTCAGTAATATCCAAGCCAAAATAAAAGATACCTTACTATCCCCACCACCGCCTGGTCATAAACACAAGGACAGCATCCGGAATCGACTTTTTCCCGAGAAAAAAGTATTTCTTTTTACGAGCCAATGATTTGATGAAGATGATAACGATGATAGAATTAGTTCTTCCGGTGATTTTCTCCCGTTACTTAACGAAGAAAAACGGGCGAGGATTATATTTACTGGGAGACGTGCTCCTGCTTTGAACCTGTCTTGGCAATACATTATTATGATGGCATTTTAGTGTCATTAACATGGTGGACTGGCTTTATGGAGGTCTGGCACGTAAGATCCACTCTTTTACGAGTAGTTGCTGCCACGTTGAGGTAGACCTCTATATGAATAGGAAAGTAATGCCAAAGTTATTTCCCTACGGTACATATAGTCACGTTGACGGTAACTTTATAGTAGGAGTGCGGTCTTGGTTTGGGGAAAAGGCTTTCACCAATATACTTTATTGTGTTTTGTATACTTGAATGTTATTGCTGGTATGAAAATGGTGGCGGTCGAATAAAAAAAGTGACTGACAAACAGGTAGTTGTACACGCACGTTTTAAGAGTTCTTACATACCAGTACAAAAGCACAATTATGTATTCACGGGTACCCACCACGCCAGTCGCACTAAAAATAAGCTCAAGGAACTTTGGCGGTTTCCAACTTTCTTCCAGATAAACGGAGGAAATAAGGAGCATATGTTGTTTACACATGCATACACACACGCACCAATGTATTTCTGCTCGATCACTTTTTCAAACTTGAAAATATCAACAGATTATATAGCAATAGGAAGTCGGGAGTCACACAGAGATGGAGAGACACCAGTAGAGAAACTTAATTGAAATAGCTGACTTCAATTTTCCACAGAGTGAATTAATGAGGGGGAATCAGTGACAGTAAAGAGAAACGAGGGGATTTACCAGAAATTCTTGGAGGTTCTTGTTTGTTCTTCACAATTACTGTCAACTGGCCAAGGCGCAAGAGTGTGGAAAGGAAAGAAAACAAAATGCGAAAATCTTTTAATTCTCTCTTCCATTTTTGGTTTTAAACAGTCTGCTGGTGTTTCCTTTTATATTTTTCCTTCTCTCCCGTGGAATGTATGATACTAGCGCTCTGTGACTGTCAACGCCCTTCTTTCTATCCAACAGAGTCAGTTGTACTTACACTGTATTGATCTTCTGTCATGAATTAAGCTTGCTGACAACCACCACCACTGCCGCTTTTCTCTACCACTGCTCTGCTCGACTGACTTTTGTTAAACTGAAAAACTCTGTGAGGACTGACTCCAATTTTGAGAGACTCTCTCTCTCTCACTCTCTTGCTTGTTCCTGCGTTCTGCCAGTATGTAATACTTACAGCAGTACCCGCACATGGACGGTGACAGTGGTAGTATTTTGTAGCCTGGAGAGAGCCCATATATAGAAGCCAACGAATTAAAACAACCAGATAAAATACATACTCGCTACCCAAAAGCGGAGTTTATATATAGCTGTCTTTTGATACAAAACAGCACAGTGGGACACTGATGAATACTTAATGAAAGGCTCTTCTTCATTCTTGCCAGACTAATTTGGGATACATAATGGTTCTTCGAGCGAGACAGAGAGAGAGACTCGACTAGAAATGTGTTTTCCTGGGAAATAAACACACAGACACACACAACTCCATGTACACACACCAAGCGGAATTATTTATAGGTAGGTGTCTTGATGGTCTTCGCGTTTTTCTTACTTCATTGAATAAATGCCCGATAAATTACGGCTGCTTCCAATTTTTTGGGGGGAAAGGACAGAAGACAATACAGATGGACAGGGAAAGCGTTGATTAAAACAAAACACATGAATACATAGAAGGGAAATTTTAGAAGAGGGAGATAATAAACTTCGCAACTTTTGGGCTGTCGTTCTCGTCGTTGTTGTCTACTCTCATATGTAGTTAATCTGAGACTGGCAAAAAAGTATCAGAGATTCAGTACACCAAGAGGTTCACAAGCACACACACACGGAGGAAATGCACGCAAAGGACACCCACTCTGTACCGACACAACAACGACGCTCTAGTGAAACTATGAAACTGAGAAGAAGGAAAACGTAGTACAGCTCTAATATAAGCTAGGCTTCTCATGAATGAAATTCTTCCAGAAAAACTGTGAGTGTGTGAGGGAGCTGAGGGAGTTGTGGTAGATAGTTGCTGGTAGAGAAACTGGTAGGCAGCTGCACTATAAACACTTTAGAGAAGTGGTCGTTTCTAGAGGAAGAGCGGAGAAACAGACAGAGAGGATGAGTGAGAGAGAGAGAGACGCTGGGAGATCCATTTGACTTACACAAATTTAGGCAACTCTCTTTCACTAATCAAACAACTGTGATCCGTATGGGCCAGAAAGCAGACATTTATTTTTCTTCGGGCAACAGCAGTCGTATAGTGTGTCTATAATGAAGTATACCAGGTCTGCGTGGTATTTGAGCTCTTCTTTTCGTTCACAGTTTTGTGCCAACTAGGCTTGACAGATCAAAATGAAACGAGCTTATCTCGGGTAGTCGGGTGTGCGTTTTTGTCCATCTTGTATGTACAAATAGGGAAAGACAGAGTTGTCAAGGAGAAAAAATCTTTGACGGGGATATTATCGTCAAACGAAACGTCAGCGAGAGAGAGAGAAAGAAGAGTAGAGAACAGACGAACTGAGCTTCCTTTTATTAAGAAGTCCCTCCCGCCTCGTACATCTATGTAGAGCTTGTGCAAAGGAAAAGGGAGAAGACGAAGAGGATATAATGAAGAATGTTTCTCCGACAGAACATTTTTATTGTAGTGGAGAATGAGGTAGGAATACGTTTTATTTCATTTTTGTTCCCATTTTGTATCCAAAGGGACACAAAGGAGATGTGCCAATCTTACAAAATTGGAGAAAGCCAAGAAAAAACAAACGGTGAAATTTCAAAGAGGCATGGGCAACAATACAGAATTCTGAAGAAAACTATTTAAGTCTGAAACATATACAGGGTCCCGGTTAAATGATGAATGTGTGCGTCTCGCCTTGAAGCGTCTATAAGGAGCAGTCACTTTGTAAATCGTGGTCTCATTGCCGCCAATTGTATCAAAACTACAACTCACATCTATGCTGGACCTATATGTTTCAGAGAAAAAGTGATATACCTAAAAAAAATAGGTCTTTACAATAATGAGCAACTTTTTTCTGTTTTTTTTCAAAATCTCTACGAAATTCCTAACTTTGCACAATTTTTTCGTCTTTCAGACAGAAAAGAAAAAACTCCCTGTAACTCCGTCTCTCTTTCCCTTCTTTGTGGCCATTTGTCTGGTTAGTAGGACAAGCGATTCAGAGAAAAGTGTTTACGGAATGAATGCGTGCTCCTAAAAAACGCACAATCGGTCGCACCATAAATCTTTTCAAGAGGAAATAATAAAGACGGGCATAAAAAGATAGTATGTGGCACTTTTTATCGGCACAGTTGTGGAATCCTTTCCTGTCAAGTGTCACAAAAGGGAATGTTTTAGCTTTCCTCAACCTTATTGTCAATTGCATATTGTAGCTACTCACCAAAGAAAGTAAGAGTCTGTTCAAGGCCTGATTGACATTAAAGAAACGGAAAACGTGGTGCAGGTCCCTCTTGTGCTGTGTTTGCAGTATCAGTATCACACAATTTCATATGCTATCCATGCAGAAAAATTCGTCAAAAAAGATACTACATTAGCAGCAGCAATTGCTGTCTTGCATTAAAAAACTTCCCATCAATTTCTCCTGATAACTCATTCGACCAAAAACCTGGATGTCACCATTTCTCCCCTAAAACACCGCTTCTGTTAAAAAGGTGCGCAGAAACCCCCAGTTTTCAGCGTTTGTCAAAAAAAAACAAAGAAAAAAGTCAAAAGAGACAGAGAGGGGTTCACCGAGTTAGAAGCAAGGAATGTCTAACGTGCCAATAGAGAATGCGGTGGTGATAGTTGTTGGGAAAGTGAACGACATGAAGATAGGACATAAAAAACAACAAGCTATGTCTACTTGCATGGTACGGCTATTGTTTGCCTCGTGTGTGCATATGTGCAGCAAAATAGACTTTATCAAAAAGAAAACACATTAATGTTCATCTAAGAAACAAAATGTTGTCTGGTAGCAGTATTATTATTACTACAGGGAAGCCGTCTTGTTATTCCTGATGATAGTGAAGCGGGGATAGTGAAGCCTCTATTTAGATTATACATGCTGCCATGTCCTACGAGAACAAAAAGTTTGTAAAGTTGTTGAGTGCACAATAGAAAGGAACACTATTGTGTACATGGAATCGAGTGTGGAGTGGTACTCGCCTTTCTAGGAAACGAATGTTCTCTCCAACAAAGAAAGAAGGCCAGATAGCTGGCTTCATACGGTACTACAAGGTAAAACGGTGATTACCAAAATAGTTTGTATGTACGAAAGCGGATAAAAGTTTAACCTACGCCGATGTATTTTTAGCGGTGGTAACCCACATGGATATAACATGACTAGGATATGTTCATATTAATCAGTATTGAAGGGGAAGTATGTATGTAAATTGTGTAATGAAGGAACTCGGAATATTACAGTCCGGGAGAGAAAAAATACAAGAAAATGAAACAGTGGTGTCATTGAGGTGGTAATACTAGGAGTCAAAAGGAGAAGCCTTTTTGATGTTTTTACTTTCACCAACACACAGGCTCGAGTAATCATCATTTTTACTCGTCCAACAATAACAAAAACAAAAACAGGGAAATGTGGTTGAGCAACTTCCTACACTTTCTCTTTTACTGGTAGCACGACGAAAGAAAACAAAAACGAGAGAACAGCCATTTCTGTCCTTTTTTATAGAAGCTGCAAAAGCAAGCTAATAAAGTACCTAATGTAACGTGTAGCTCTTATCAATATATCTGTGTAACCTTGCAAGCGGATTTTCTTTCAAAGCAAGGCAACCTCACAAATCCCCGGAAAAGGGAACCAATTCACCCAGGGCAGGGAAAGTAAACTGTTGTACATTTTTTATTTTTACGGTTACAAATTTCTCGACAGAATGAAAGCAGTCGAGTTTGTGTGGGAAGGCGAGCTTTTAGTAGACACCATTGACGACGGTGTTCAAGAACTCGGGAACAAAACAGTATTAAATTTGTTTTCTCTTGGGGTACTTCCTTTCTCTTGTTAAAAGAAATTGTTGTGGTGGGAAATGGGAAGCAGGGACAAATAAATGCAGATGCAACCATACCATTTAAGTGGTGTTGTTATTATGTCATGTTTTTCTGGATGTAATATATTATTATGAGAATAAAGCTGTGGTGTGTGTCTCCCTATGTGTAAAGTGAATAAAAACATCAAGGAAAATTGTGTGAAAACGGGGCAGCCATTTGATGGCATTACGCTACATACTTTCAGAGACAAGGAAAAAAATACTGTCAACAGTACTATGTGCAAGATTGGTAAGCTGATGGGGGAAAATCATTTTAGTCTTTGTGACACGTCCACACACTTTTTTAACCTACTGGAGTAGGGGAGTGAGAGAGAACTTACAGCCAAGTAGAAACTGAAATATGTTTATATATCACAATTTTTTTCGCAACGAAAGGTTTTCATGTAGAAAAAAAGGGGAAATAATGCTTTTCCTTCCTTTCTCTTTTAAACTAGTTGATGGATAAAAAACGAAGGTTTTGCACACTCAGTAGTGTGCTGTGCACCACCGTAACCGAATTATTGTTGCAGTGACTGCAAATAAAATATACTTTTCTCGCTGCTTCTTTTTTTCTTCTCCTTCCTAACTATTCCATGGTAAAAAAAATGGATAGTTTTCACGAACCCCCGAGTATTTTTTGTACATGCCAATTCCTCTTCTTGCACTACCCTTTAAAATAACACAGACCATATCGCTTTTCTGAAGTAACGGGTACTTTCAGGATTTTTCTACTTTTCTGCTCTGCTTTCTGCTTTCTCGCTGTTTTTCATCAAGTGGTATATTTTGAAAAAACAAGAGAATACAACATCGCATCGCTGTAATACCACTTGAAAACTAGGCATCGTTCTGCTTTTACCATTTATTGTGCTTTAAAAATCGGCTACAACATTCGTCCATTTTCCTCCAATGAACCCTCGCTGTTGAACAAGGAAATGTAGAAGGAGCAAACAACAAGTTGGTTTGTTCTCGGACTAAGGATCATGGTGATGCTGGTAGATGAATGGTATAGCTGCACAAGTCGGATATATGTACCTTACGATATGGTAGTTAGCAACAAAGTACACACTAAACTAGGCTCAATGAAACACCAACAAGAGAAAAAGAGAAAAAAGAAAGCGCGCAAGAGAGTAAAAAGTTTTGTATTTTTAGCCTGATTCAAACCTTCTTTCCTGCCTACGGACACTTTTGCTGACGTGGTCATCTCATTCAATCAAATGGGAGCTTGTTTTACACGATGAACTGGTTATGCGTTACGTTTTTTACATCAGCACGTATTCCATGTACAACGTAACTCCATTGTATTTTTCCGTTTTAAAAATGTTCACTTGAGTATCCCAATTCCACCTTTTCTTTCTGTATATCCACCCAAAATAGTTGCCAGCATCTACTAAGCAGAATTGAGCATGTACGCCAGGAAAACAAACATAATAACGACATCATCAACTATTTTGGTTTTTATGGACGTAATCTACACGAACTGTCATGAAAATAGTGGTCTCGTGTGTATCTGCTTGGCAACAACTAAAATCTGTCCGTCTCTCATCTCAGGCTCATCCCGCCTGCTGTTGTATATTTAATTATGCACGCAGTCATCCCATCATTATAACCATTTACTCAACTGTGTGATATCATTACCAGTAATACGCTTAAAGGCTTCTCTCTACACACTCTGCAGACATAATGGTACATTATGGATGTTATCTCCAACAACACAGAAAGAAATAGCGCTCTACTGAAAATGAAGTGACTCTGCGAAAGGGTTTAACCTCGTCGTCGTCATCATCATCAACGTCTATCATCGTTCTGACTTAGCACAGACTAACAAGTAGAACGGCAACGACACATATCCTTACAATCAGATGAAGAAGTTACGACGGGGGTAGGTTATACAGCTGCTTATAGTGTGCTAAAAGTGGAGAAGGTTCCCATAAATCTAATCTTTCCCGACGATATCGATATATTACTAGTAAAATGCTGCTCGTTTATTATTACTATTATTATTATGTTTGCGGACTACATTTTCCTTTTCTACTAGTTTGGCCTTAGTGACCTGTTCTTGTGAGTTTACCTCTTCTCGCCAATCTAATTCGACGAGTTTCAGGGTATAATAGCATTATTGACCTCAAGCACTGCCTCCTTTCTGTTGCTTGCATGGAAAAAGTATCTGGGATCTAGGTATACCCCAAGAGACTTTCGCTTTCTCCGGCCAAAACAGTTAGTGGCACATCTGCCTAGCTCTACTGACTCAATTCGGTTGTATTGGACCAAATGAAGGAGATGCTGTTTCAGGGCCTAACCAAAGCTATGCGCGAGAGGCCTTTTTTCATGGTTGGAGATTAAACATAGTACCATGAACATGTGTATATCAATCGACTTAATATCAATATATGTCAAACTATATATCGAGGGACCTACGCATGTTATAGACAAATTTTATTCCATGTCCCTTATTTCCTTGGATCATATTTTAGAAGTTGTGTTTATTTATTATAAAGTATTTCTCCTGTATTCATCTAGATCATTTCTCTTCATGAAAAAAATGACGTTTAGTAAATTAAATATTCTTTCGTGTAGTATGTAGCTCGATTTCTATATCTTACTTCGCTCTTTAGTTTAGTGTGTACCGCCAGTCAATCTGCCAGTCAATGTTAGCTTAAAATATGTCGCTAACCATGCTCCATTGTTAACTCATCACTATCATTAGCCTAATTAATTAGATTCGATTAATTGAAAAAGTGCCACATTAATCCCCCATTAAAGGTTCATTGTTGTGCTAAATTCCGTTCATGTTTGATTATTTAGAACTTTAGGAAATCAACCTGGAATCGATGCAAGGACAGTCCATTGTTATCAAGATAAGTTATGCTACTATATAGACTGCAAGTCACAGTCTGCACACTATTTATACTAAGGAGCGAAGGAAGACATATTTGGTCATAGACCGTTATAAGACAGAAATTGAAACTTACATGTACACCTATTTTATTTGCTATGTTGTCATGTTTGTATGTTGTCTTCATATTTTAATAATTTGTTGTAAATATACAAATAAATATGCTGATTTACTTGCTAACGTAAACTACTGATACTGATTTTGAAACTATATTTATTCAGTTGTACTTAATTTATCTTTACCTTTTCGTTAACTCAAACGATGATATCACGCAACGATTTACTATATATACCGTTCATATTTATGCCAGGGCCGGGTACTACCTCCATTTGCCGCTGATTAGTTAGTCGTAAGTTGCTGTTGCTACACTACAGAAGAGGAAAAACAGCGAGAGAAAAAGAGAGTAGTGCCAGCATGCCAAGGAGCTATAAATCTTGCTTTACTGCACAAGCAAGATGGAAAGATACATGAGTCAGGAAATATAAGAGATATAGAAATATATTAAACGAGACGGTTGTATAGTTTGTTACATTGATGATAAGCATGTATTTAATGGTAGATAATCCAACAACAGGATTACCTTCCGTCGCCCGCCTCTTCTCCTCTATAACTTCCGTGTTTTCATGCATGATAATAGGAAATTGGGACGAAAATGAATCTCCGCATACATAACTACAATATAACACACAGAGAGATTTATGAGCAGCTACACAACAAGTAAAAACTGTTGGATGGAGCAGACACCAAAAAAATCCGAGTTAACTACAGAGAAAACAGACAGAGTGTGCAAAATTATATTTAGGGACGAGCGTATTGGAAGAATAATCTTGGACGTTATTGTGTACTGGTGTGGAGCACAGCGGAGTGTTGTAAAATAGTTAGTTGATCACCAACAACGGACCTGGGTCGTTAATATTCTCAAACCACGAAAGGACTATCCATTAGCTAGTTTTTCGTGCTTAAAGCGTGTGGAGCGTGCAGGGACCTTGACGGGATTAGTTGGAAGAGAAAAGTTGCCAACACACTGCATGAGTGAGTCTTTCACTTTCTCTTCATCAACTACGAGCATGCACAGGAGCAGCGAGGAAGAGCGAGAGAAAACTCATTTTTCTCCGGGTAAAATTATTATAAACAAAATAATGGCAACTGGTCTAGGTAGGTCTTCCCAAAAAGTAACATTCTAGAACCGGTAGACTTTCTCATTTATGGTCAGCGTTAGCGTACACAAAATTTCCGACTTGGCAAGCCTGCCGTGAACTCATCCTGTATTCCTTCTGTTTAGAGAATTTCAGATGACAGAGCATATAGACAGGAAATTACGTGGAGAACTGCGTATCGTACTAAAACTACAACAGACGGGGATTGAGGACTGTCACTAGTCGACAGTGAAGTTGCTGCGGTTGATGGTTTCCTGTCGTTGAGATAACTTATATACAACAGTAAAAATGATTTATGATAGAGCATGACTCACAACAACAGGACTATTACTATACATGTGACCAGATCACTTCATAAAGAGATAGCTAAAAACAAATTTTATTTATACGACTTGTCATTTTACAAATCCTTAAAAGCTATCTCATTTGGCACATGAATTATGAAACTTGTAACGCCAATCAGTGAGTGCCATCATACTCAAGTAAAATATTTCTGTTAGAATGTCATCTCAAAGATCATGGTCAACAAGGTGTCATATACCAGAAATGTCTGAAAAGATAAATGCGTGTAAAATCAAGGCCATTTCCAGAGACAAACTGGCACTTTACAATTATTATTAAAGGAATGGGATGTGTATATATATATATATGACAATCACAGTAATTTTAAGTGGAGAAATCTGGAAGTTATAAAAAGTACGCTTGCTCTATACCATACATGTGCACAACAACTTGTTGTAGCGTGTGACAACTTGTCACAAGCTTATTTTGACCACAATTGTGTTGTTGTTGTGTTGTGTTGTATTTGCATGAATTTGTATGTTGTTGTTGTTGTGTCT
>JAHZNE010005593.1:0-10074 GCA_027744055.1 Callyntrura sp. NNG-2020
TGCTTTCACTTTGAACTGCTCCATAGAAAGTGACGGCAAGAAATTGTTCTATGCGGAGTGGTAAAAGTAAACCCTTGTGAAGTATGTGTACATAGCGTGCAAACAAAAACTTGTATCAGAAGTTTCAGCAGTCAGGAGTACACTGACAACATGGCTATCATACGCACCGAAAAGTCAAGTGTTCTAGTGACAAGGGGTGTGGAGGGAGAAGAAGTGCTTGCCGAAAAACCATCGAGTTTTTAGAAAAGCTCCCAGGAATTTGTTGGCACAAAATGTATACATTTTCTACTCTATTTTATTTACTCATATTTTAACGACCACAAAGCAACGTCAGTGCACCGCAAATCGCAAGATGAAATAAGGTAGATTCAGTGCAGTAAGTAAATAGGTATGCATCTTTCAGGGAGAATTTTTACATGCATTTGCATTCCATTTAATCCTCCTACAACTACTTCCTTCAAAGATCTCTTTTCCGCCTTTGTTACTGTGGAGCTGTGAGTACCCATCACGTAGCACTTCAAAAGTCTGGTTGTGAATCCTAAGCTAAGTTGAATTTTTCACAATACATTTTTACTATTGCTTCGAGACTTTTTATAGTGGTTGCCTTAGGAGGGACATAACAAATGGCATGCAATTACTGGCTTTTTAATGTAAATCTTGCCGTATAAAAGATACTTGGTACTGGTTCACAATGGTATCACGTTTTTGTAATAAAGACTGAAAAGGTAAATTTCCAAAGTTGAACCACGCTATCCATTGGGGGAAATGGCAAACCGTTAGTTAGGTCGTTATATGTACCTAATACAAAAAGTGGCAGTCAAAGCTTACTAATATTCTATGAGTTCATCACATTTAATAATTCGACATGAAATGTCCATGTTTCAGGATGTATTACATAGGTAGCACTGTTATAAGCAAGTTTCAAGGCCAGCCTGGTTGTCAGACAGTATCAGTCTTATAGCATGTTACAAGCATTATAAGTGTCTTGAAGACCTTGTAAATAATATTTGTTCTCATCATGATGAAATGTCAGTGCACTAGTAGAGCCGTCACAAGAATGAAACTAGGTACTTTCTCTTAAAAAAGGTGTACTAGGTTCCCACATGCCTACTTTCTCTTTCATCTTTTTGGATTCCTTCATTTCCCCTTATCTCAAAAACTGTTTTTGTGGCAGGAACATAAAAATGTAATTGAAAGAAAAAGGAATTTCAAATGCACTGGGCTTCTTCGCATTTGACGTCATCACCTTCATTTCAATTTCGTTTAGAAGTTTTCCATTTTGGTTTCACCTATCCTCAAAATATTCACCATACGAACATAAATCGTAGTAATTTATGAATGGTCCCTCCTCGCTACAAAACTATACACGTTTTTACAGGAAAATCTGTAGAAATACGACGGACAAGACAAATAGACTCTTTTCTCCACTTGTCAGCCATGAATCAACTTCCAACGTTCCCCCTCGCCGTCATCATCATCATCATCATCATCAACCTCAGCCACAATACAATACCAGCCACCAGCTTTTGAGTCGGCGGAAGAATCACAGGCTACAAATAGACAGAACAAGTACTACTGTAGTCGCCATTATTGTCGTAGATACCCCCAAACTAGCCTACACTTTCCCTTGTTTGTCAATGCATGCGTATAGCACTTTCACTACAAGGGAATTTATGTATATAATAAAGTGTACAAAGGGGAAGAGAGAAAGAGATCTTCATCTACTGTTTTTGTGGTTTGGTTTAGCTAGGAAAATGACGGACGGGCTCACGGGAGGCTCCATCCACCAACACCACCACCACCGCCATCATCTTTGTCTGAAATAAATATCCAGATTAAATCTTTCTATTCCACTTTTCGTGCTTGTCTCTTCTTTTCTTGTGGCGCTTCAAGTTCAACCAGCCCCAATATGATACGTGCACATAACGCGCACATTCATAACGAGCTGCTAAGGATGTGTGGTGGGAAAATTCCAACTTTTCAAAAAACAAAGTAATGTGAATCTGTCACATTTTGAAGGCCGGTGGTGCCTGACATGTCTGTAGCACCGTCGTACACACACGCTTCGTTTTTTTCACCAAATCATTTTATTTTCCCATTTTATCAAGATTCACAACAAGGATTCCTCAAACTTGTACCGAGCATGATAATTCGGGAGAGGAAGCGAGCTGTTTGCTAGCTGAATTGCGGTTGTCATTTTTTTTCTTCAACGGCAAAAAAATCATTATGAACATGTTTTCAACATTTTTCCATCCTTTCTCCCCCTCGTATGATGATGTCTGATTGATGATGATATTACTGTGAAGCGCGATTTCCTTTTGGAGGAAACTATACCCGAGAAATTTCCCTCCGAGCACACTTGTACATTCACGCAAGTACGCACACATACCCAGTAAAAAGTGGAAGCACTTTTGTGAAGTAAACAGTTTTCTCGTTGCCATTGTTGTTGTTGTGAGTCGCTGAATAAACATCCCACAAGACATAAATGTCCAAAAATAAAAGACAAAATGAAACGATAAGAAGGATGCTCCGGAACTTACTTGCCGCATCAAGAATTGATTTTATTTCGTTATAACAACCTTATCATCTCGAAAAATGTTCGTACCGATTTATGTCAGCGCTTATAAACAAGCCCGACTGGCGAAAGATATGAAGTGCAGCTGTTAGTGTGTACATGACTGTGTCATCGCGATCCAAAGCAGAAAAAAAGCAACTAAAACCCCGTTTTTCCTTTACTTCCTTCTTGATACTGAACAGGGCTGACGTTGCTGATTATGTACATTGATATTTTCCCTTTATAAGTTTGCGGTACAAAAGAATAAATGATAAATACGAAGTGAAAATAGGGAATGAAGTTGTCAATCGCACGAACAACATTATTTTATATTGTGCTGCAGGTTATACAACCCATCAAAACAATGTTTCAGCTCTCTTTCAAAAGTTTGAACATTCCCTGAAACGAAATTAGTGCTGAGAATAGGAACAAGATAGTGAGAAACCCAAATCCGCCAACGCTTCCCAATCTCATAAACATCAACTTTTCCAGTCCACTTTCTTTCACTTTTTTCTCCTTTAGTCCGATCTGTTTCTCTTTTCTTTTTCTTTGAGCTCTCCTCTCAATTTCTTCTCATTGCAGTTGTATGTAAGCGTGTGGAGCAATGGACGTTCGCTGTGAGTTATTTTCACGACTTGGAGTTGCACACTGTGTGTGCTTCCGTAGACCACCACTAAAGCCGTACAATCACGTACACGTATCTGTTCTCTTGTTACAGCGTGTGTGTGCACTGTGCACGATGAATGGCAATAGTTTTGCTTATTACTTGTTTTCTCGGAATGCCACATACTACTATAACACGAGGTCTGGCCTGTCTGTCGGCTTATTGTCGGCCCCAGCTTAAATATAGTATTTCTTTCTTAAATACATATCTTGGTGTACGTCTGGAGTGTTTTATAGACAAACCTGATTCTACCAGATAGTGAGAGAGATGACGAGAAACACAAAAATGTGAAAGTAAAAGAGACGAAAAAAAGAGTAAAAGAAAAAAGAATCGATTTTCAATAAAGACTTTGGTTCTCTTTCTCTTCTATCGCTCTATATCCCTCTTTCCTTGTCTCTTTTCTTATTCTTTTTTTTTATCTTTTTCTTAAATATATCCCAATAACAAGAGGGAAAGATGTTTTACCAGCAGTGGCAACAGCAGCAGAGCGGTGCATACACCAATCCGCATATTAGCACTGAAATCTATAATACCCCGTACACTGCCATCGCCACATCACCACCGGTCCTGGTCCTCCCTTGCTCCCTTTTCCCAGTCAGAGAGAGAGAGAGGGAGAGAAAATAATATTTTTAGCAGGGTTGAATGTGTATCATCATCGTCATCGTCAATGTCGACAAAGCTAAACAAGAGAAAGCGATGCGAGTGAAAAAGAAAAGAAAACTGTAATAATAATAGCTTACTTTTTTTCTTTTTTTACTCCCCATTCATACCATTTCTTTGCTGTACTTTCACTTTTTCATTTTAGTCGCAACGTCTCTCTCCCTCTCCTTCTGTCTCTATATAAATGTATGTTTGGCTTCCGGCTTTATTTAATACCTACATGTTCGAAAAAGAATAAAAACGAAAAATGGGTGATGGAGATGAAGGTATATTGTGTCTAGTGTGAGTGAGCATAGTCAACAATGAGAATGTTCTTCCATCCGCAACCAATCCACCAACTTTCAATATCCCTATGACCATAATATGGGTCTATGTACACTTTATGTTCAACCCGTTATATACATCTTATTTTTATGTCTTATCGGTTCGTGTGTGCTCACTTCTACTTTTACCGTTATCGCAATATTGTTACATCTCGGCCTCATCTTTTTTTGCAAGAAGAAAAAAAATCTGAAAAGTTATTACTATTGAGCCTCCAACTCTGTGCTTCTCTTATTTGACAAGGCACATCATCATCGTCTTCACCATGATTTTCGTCTTTCTTTTTTTAACGGAATATGGTACAAGGGGGGAAGAGAGACAAGCCGGTCTCGGTGAGAGGAGAGAAAACACTATGGAGGTATAGAGTGGGTGTATTTTTGTCTGTGCTCTTTTTTGTTTTCCTGCAATCTTCTAATTCACAGTTTGAAACAGTTTTGGAAAGCAAATATGGTTGTGCCTGGAGAGTAAAATGTGGCAAAAAAGGGGGAAACTGTATGAAGCTGAATCGTGCGCCGCAATCTGTAATAAGTAAAAAAAATAGTTGACGGAAATTATGATGCTATCGAACTTATATAATGTTATTATAAAACGCAACGGAAAACAAATGAGATGGCGAATTTTTGAAGGGAGAAGGTTGTATGGACAGGGCTGTAGAGTATATTGGCGGTATCATAAATGTTACTAATGCAGTGAAATAGTGAAATATGGACTAGGTGATAATACGACGCAGATTTTTTGTCCTGACTCAGGACTTTTCTGAGTTAGTCGGAGTGCCGCCTCGGAATTTATGTCGACACAAGTGCCACACATAAGCATAAAAAAGTGGGCGATCTTTACCATGGAAATTGGATTTGGGTAGTGAAAATTGATGGATAAAATGTTTGACATTAGCAGCATAGCGAGCAGTATAGTGGTAGGGAAAGGACAATGACTAAAACGTTACATATTTGGGTTGTTGGATGGATATTTTATGGTCGTTCGTTTGTATTAGAAATGGAATCCTTTTCTGGGACAGGATCAGTTGAACTGGGGAAACAGTAAACTCTCATAAGAAAATAACTTATTATGAGTAATAGAGAAAACTTGGGTGATTTCAATGCAATAATAACCATTTCATTGATTTGAATGCAAACACATTTTTCTTTCACGAGAACAAATATTATGAAAAATATTGTCAAAATCCATTCAAACTTAGACAAGGACAAAGGGAAAAACAAAGGCACAATAAATTGTGACATAGAATACTTTTCCGTTCAATAGCGAACAAAGATTTTCTGGCATGGATTAATTTTTTATTCTAATTACTGACAATTGTGAGTTTTAATTGATTCTTACTTGTTAAAAATATTAATGAAATATACAGTTGGAATAGAAATGACAGTAGAAATAAAATACCTACGACTCACAAGCCCTTTAATGGGGAAAACAATGAAAACGAAATAATTATATACTATATGTATAGATGTATAATGTGTATTTTGTAGGTACCTATTTAATCCTGGTTATTCCATATAATTCCTGCACGATTTTTCATCCGCTTGCACTTGATAGAATTCTTTTACCATTCCGCGCCTTCCATTTTAACATATCCAGCGAGAGAGCTCACTTGTCAATTTTCTTGCAATTTATTCAAAATTATTGAGCCCATCCTCCTACTTCCAACTTTTCCTGCATTTTACTCTGGAGGCTCGCTTGCCTCTTCCATTCCAACGTAACTGAGCAACTTGAGTGAAAAGTTAAAAAACGGAATATGTAAAAGTTTGTCGGTGAATCTTTTGATTCCATTCTCTACTACCGGCAGAGGCTTAAACTTCGTTATTGGCTTTCATGCCCATTCATACTGTATTCCCTCTTTCTTTAGTATCATTTCCACCCAAGTAAAAAATACATAGAAAGGGAGATATGCCCCATCCATCTAACTGCAAACGGAAGGGGGACAATAGAGTTTTAGAGAAAAAAGCGAGATGAGACTTTAGGAAAATATTCCTTCGACGTTTTTCCCGCGGTAGGGTATGAAATTACGGGAAAATGGCAAAATGGGTTTTTCTCAAAGTGCATAAGTTATTTGTTACAAAGCAAATGCGGAATGCACTGATGGTGATAATAAAACTGATATTATATAATGCAAATAGCGGTTATATATAATCAAATCGTATATATAACAAACTATTGCTTAGGTCGTCTATGATATCTATCTCATCCCATCATGATGCTTCAGGTTCATTTCTCTGGGGATCTGGTTTCTAATGTAAAACTGTTTTATCCCGTCCAGAGATAATACTTAGACGGGCTCGGAAAAAATGGAAAATGTATTTAATATGGAAAGCTTTACACATAACCTTTCTGAAAAGATACCGGTTGTCGAACGGTCGTTGTAGGGAAAACAGACAGAGGGGAAAACCTTTTCTCTGACAAACTACAAAACCTTTCAGTTGATAAATTTTTCAGTCGGCGCAATAGCTACTATATTTACCGTGAACTGCAATAAAGGTAACGGAATGAGAAAAGTAAAAGTATGCGTACTTTGTAGGATCTCTCTCTTTCTCTCTTCTAACTTTCTCAGTTTAAAAAATTATATATGCGGGTGATATCTGGAATTGCGGAAATTTGTCAACTTGAGCTACTTGAAAAGTAATACTCTGAAATACCCTATGTCCTTGAGTCAAATGCAACAGAATTGCGAATGGATTGTATTACACCTTTGGCACTGGCATATTTGCTCGTTCCGTGCAAATTCATGGACGTCATCTTGCTGAAATTATGTAGCAATACGAGCTTTCCACAACATGTAATTTTGCTTATTGATTTATGGTTATGGCGTTTTGAGTTTTAATGAAAAACATCTGCCCTCCATTCCATTCCTTCAAACCGGCACGGTTATGTATAAGCGAAGCGTACGGTTGCTGGGACATTTTCGATGTATTATTATATTTATGAGTTACTCAACCTTCTTCATGGCTTGCCATTAGAAAGGCATTGGACATTTTACCATCAAAAGTCATTTAGAAAGGAAGTTTAAATTTTTCAGCACGCCGGTATCTGCCTGTGGTTACAGTTTATTGTTACTTGGACAGAACCTTTTTCTGTTTGACTAACAAGAATGACCAGAGTGTTGTAAAGAAAGCCCAAAGGAATCTAAAATATAAGCACAATGTAATTTTAACTAACTTTAATTGACATTCATTGAGGACGCTTGTTGGAGCTGGACTTGTAGAGGGTCTTTCTTCAAACAGACATCCCAGTGCGGGTGATAAAGACGCCAGACAGAGTCTATCTTTCGTTTCACACTTTATACGCTTTTAACCCCCTATCTCTGACTGCACGATTTAGTTAGATTTACATCCCTTTATGTAGATACTCTTTTCTCGTCGCTTTAAACGGGCATAATGGTTATATAACTTGATTTTATTCTGAATTACAAACGGGCCAAACGGCGCATCTACCAAACAGACAGTAGGGGGGAACTTCTGTTGTCTAGACTAAAACTTAAGTGCACAGGACGAGTAATTTAAGTTACAAGTCACAGTTCCCATCCAGAGACAAGGATCCATTGCCTTTGTTCTGCTTGTTTGATTGCAATAAAACCGCTGTGTGTGTGTGTGTACGCGCGCTTATAACGCGAGAAAAAGCGTTTTGAGTATAAAAGATTCCGTGACGACAAGATAGCATCTCTGAAAGTGAAGCTAGTGTGTATACCTAGTGAAGTCAACTAGCTTTCCTTCATCTCTGCGTTACTCGTTTCAAACACACACTACAACGAATTGTACGGTGGATGAATAAGGAAGGTTTTCAGTTTTAAAAGAGAAAAAGCGTAGGCCATAAATTTCGATGATACCCTCCTGCTTCGCTCTGGACTGCTGCCTGTCTTGGCTTATTCTCTCCGGCTATTTTATTCTGTCTTTCTAGCTGTTAATGCTCTCGTTCCACTGTACCAACGTCACTTTCTCCTTTTTTCTCGGGTGTTTTCTTTTTCGGCAGAAAATATTCACATTCTCAGAGGGAGAGCAGGGGAGGGAGGGAGAGAGAAAGAGAACATGGTATATGGA
Source organism: Callyntrura sp. NNG-2020 (assembly GCA_027744055.1). Lineage (NCBI taxonomy): Eukaryota > Metazoa > Arthropoda > Collembola > Entomobryomorpha > Paronellidae > Callyntrura > Callyntrura sp. NNG-2020. The sequence continues at coordinate 8,246 of JAHZNE010005593.1, forward strand.
GCATAAGAATTCGTAGCTGTTTCTTGAGTAGCAAGTGCAGTGTTAGCGTATACATTCTCATTTGATTGATGATACGGACAGTTTCTCCCACTTAAAAAATGAATGTCGTTTTCCCTTGCAAAATGCTTTCCACCACATTTAGCTCCCTGTTATTATTCTACTGATGGACATCCCCCGAGAAAGAATAGCAAAGCTTTTCCCATATTTTTCCTTTGATATGGAACGTCGTGTGACCCAACCCTGAAAAAACGGAGATAGCCGGAGCTAGCATCTATAACACATAGAGAGAGATATTTGCAAGACTGTAAGAATATCAAAATGATACGATCAACCATCCCGTCACTCATTCATTTCAACTGTTCAACTTGGACAAGGCCTGCGAAAAAAGTAAAGAAATGGGACACACACATACACTACGTCACACAAAGTCAGCAGAAAGAAAAGTCATCTTTAGGTATCTCGAGGAGAGGATTTTTATGTTGGCACACATACATCTATACTTTCTTTCACGCCTGTCGCTTTCGTCTTCTTTAGGGAAACAGCTCCTTCTCATTGTTGCCTGCTTGGTAGCTTAGCCAAGCTATAATATACGAATTTCACACAGAGGAGAAACTTTAAACAGAAGGAAGGAAACGGAGAGGAAGCTTGAAAAGTAAATACAAAGAAAAGAGGATGTCCGCCGTTATTAGTTCACACGAGTGTAGAGAGGCTGGAGACTAGACAAAAACAATATCACGGTTTAGTGGCGGCAGAACGTTCACTCGGTGAAAGGAATTTTAAGCGGGTTTAGTTTAACTTTGTAGCGGGAACGGATATCATGTAACGTTATTGTTCCAGCAGCAGTAGTAGCTCTGGCTAAGCCATATCTTTGAAAGAGGAACTGGTAATAAAATAAATAGACGCTAGAGGCTGCAAGCAAGGAATTGCTAAGAACGATAAAGAATACGCTCGACAATAAAGAAAACAAAGATAAAAGCTTGGCTGGTTGGTAATGATGAGGATGGGAAGAGAGAGTAGTTGTGTTTTGTGTTGTAGCAGTAGTACAGAGCGACAAAATAAAACAAGAATGTCAAGAAAGTGTACAGTTTACTATGAGATATAACATTCCCTGAAGAAACTTCAGTGTCGTAAAGTGTAACGGACCATATGGATTCACGATTATGAATTCTCGACTGGACGCGTGGTGAGTGAAAATGGCCGTAAAGCATAACAGAAGTGAAGAAAAATGGGGAACTGTGTGAATAGAAACTAAAAAATGGCGGAGGAAGTGGTTCAGTGGCGCTAGAAAGTAAATGGCTTTACTTTGTGCTTAACATACTCAAGTGACGATGGAATCCTTGCAGTGACTCCTAATAATTTATTCTTGTCTTACATTGAGAAAAGAAAAGTCTGTTTGTGTGTTTCTCGTCTTGACAGTAGAGCTATTACACTGCATAAAATATATTACAATACAAAGGCATATGAACACGTACAGAGGATCATATATACATACATCGTCATATTTCATATATATATATGTGATATATCTGTATTTACACATTTCGTTGACAGTCGTGACTGTAGTGACAAGGTATTCACATAAGCTGTCACTTTGTCAGTTTTGTAGCAAAATGATGAAAGTACGACGAGAGGGGCAGATGAAAGCGTATAAGGTCGTGACTCTGACTCTGCGTGATAAACTGGAGTGCTTTCATTCCTCTCCAAAGATATTAAATTCCTTGACATACAAATTTGTAAATTAAAAATATATACAGTTTTGTGTTGGATAACAGGACGTGATGTAGGAATAATTAAAAACACAAGCTGTTCGGTAGCACATTAGCATGAAA
>JAHZNE010005594.1:0-17590 GCA_027744055.1 Callyntrura sp. NNG-2020
CGACTGAAGATGAAGAGGACAAAGTGTATGCACGAATACACGTATAAGTAAGTAGTTACACTACAATATTATTACCTATTGATAGTGGCGTGGTAAGCAGAAACAAGAAAAAGCCAAACTGTCTACCTGAGTCAATCCTTAAAATAGAATTTTATGACATTGATATACATGGCAGATGTCTATGCATGAAAAAACGACTGTCAATTGGATTATTTAGTGGCTGTAATGCCTCCTGATACTATATATGTACTTATTTTTAGTAGCATGAAATGCGACGAGTTGTCTGCGATGACTTTCTACTGTCTGTACTGTTGACTGCAGAGAAGGAGGAGAACCGGGTAGCCCACTTTTGCGGCCAAATATGTTCTTAACAACTTGCACGTTTTGTGCAACATTTTTATACGTATACTTTACAGTATGCATTACGTTTACTAAAATTTACCTGATTGTCTTCGTATTTTGGGTTTGTGGCTGGCAACCTGGTTATTTGATGGTCAATGGTAGTAGGTATCTGAAAATAAAATAAAATCAGTTAGTTAAAGCTGTTTAAAAATTATAATAGCACAATTATCTATATTCTGCCAAAAGTGTATAGCCTAAGGTGTACGGAAATATTATGGTAAAGCGTCATTTTAAATTCATGCACTTCACATAATATATTACGAATATTGAACCGTGAGATGCCCGTTCCATTTCAGTGCGCACCCAGATAATAGAATGTACCACCTTTAAAACCTGGTGTCTCATTGACATTCCACCTTGCCAGCTATAAAGACTTATTAGTTAGTTGACTAAATATGGTGCGAGCAATTAAGGGTTTCGCCCAGATTTCACACCAAGAAAACGTTGACCAGCCCTAGTCATTTGTACCTTTCAAAAATGTTTTATAGTTTTACTGGCTCCCTGTGGAAAACTCATTATTTATTATTTCTTTCCCTCTCAGTTCCCCATTTCATTTTCCATGAAAGTAGCAAGTTTCTATTTTGAAACGGAGTGGTAAAAAATGGTTATCCCGCAATCGCGTCATAATATTTCAATAGAGAAGTCCAACTGCGTTTCCTAATCATTTTTTTCTTGCGTTGGCTGAGATCATAATGATTTTCAAAGTGGATGAGATGGAGTGGAAGTACAGAGCGTATTATTACATATGTGTATTATGTTCGTCACATAAAACAGACGAAAAGGACTCCATGTGGAGCGTTTCAAGGTTTTCCTTGTCTTTCCTCAACCCTCCTCATGTGATAGAACTCGTGTTAAATCTGGTAATGATCTTTCTCTTCGTTGGGCTCTCTTCAAGATGTTGTACACCAGTGCTGGTGAGAAGTTTTCGAAATCAGGTTCGTATCACTATTTCAGTAGCAGCTAAACATGCATACGTATGTAGGTGCTGTTTCAATGCATTGTAGCATGCATGCATGCCCAGACACAAAATATGTTATTACGCATACGACAGCAACTCAAACATGGTAGTTGGAACTTTGGAAGATACAAATTTTTATACTATATAGTCTAGTTAATTTTATACGTGGCTTCTCATGCAGGTCATAGTGGAGGAAACTATACAATTACCAAATCACACTGAATACTGATGCACTTCCTGTGGTTTAGCTACAGGGATTCACAATTCTTGAATGCTGTGAACTTTTTTTGCAAATTATATGTATAATTAAATTAGTATGACCAGAATGCAGACGACTCGGTTCGTTTGACAGTGTGCAATTTACCATGTGTGCTTCAGCCTATTTGACACCTGTCCAAAAAATCCAACGTCTCAACGGTGAGCAAACATATTGTCATTGTGAATAGTGTTACGCTACTCAACTGAAAATTCCCCACAAACGTTAATAGGCAATGCATTGTAAGTGCATCTGTTTTTATTTGAAATACACTTTTTACACAGAATCCAGCTGCAAATAAATATGCGAGAGAAAAAATACAAAAGGTATGCAACAATTTGAAAATTTATTTAAGTGCTATCTGCTATCGAACAAATGTAATACTCTTTCGGGTCGTCACCAGGAAATTGTTAGTGCTTACAATGTCATAAAGTAGAATTAAAATAAAATTAATCCAGACGAATTAACAGTATTTTCTGCGCTATCACGTTGGTTCGCCCAAGTTTAACCCGTATACACGTATGGCCAAGTATGTCAGTTCTACAAATACCTAGTTTACGTAATACAATATCTCTTAATCTTCCGTTGTAATAAATTACAAATTGAATGCCGTTGTATATTGCCCTACTTTTGAATTGGCTCAGATTTCATTCTACCATTAATAACTTTTATTGTGCAGAGTTACATTTCTTTAACATATAGCAGCTCGCTACTAATGTTTACCTTTGAGCGTACTTGCATTCGAATTTTGTATGGATTAAAAAATAATTATAACTTATATACGAGAGAAAATGACTAATAAACAATTTTAAACGTCAGAAACTATATTTATTTCTTCTAGTTTGTAGTTTATAAAACGCTATTTCTTTAGGACCAATATTCAATGTTAATAGTGTGTATAAATGGCGTCATTACAAAGGCTAAGCTAAATGTACACACACTTTTTATGCAACATCCAAGATTGGGGGAGAGGCTACTGAAAAAGGACACTGCATCGTAATCTTAACAGAAAATAGGAGGCCCTCTGTTGGTGTTGGGCTGACTTTTGAAGTCAATTTGCAACATAAACCGCGTTCAAATGTCTTATTTGTTAGACTGATGGTCTCAATTTCTCCAAAAATGGTGAAGATAGGTAGGTTTAAACTCTCATCTTTACAAAAGAGCAGCTCAATCCGGCCTGATACCTTTGTTCGAACAGCTTACCCACCCTCTCGCTTACTACCACTACTACTACTAACAGTTTATTTTGTTTATACTTTGCATTGCATCTTACAGTTACAAAATGAACATCATCCCTCTCACATCCCCTCTCTCTACATCTTTCCAAATGTGCTTTCCACATAGCAGGCACAAAACCATAAATTTGTAGTGCGTCGTCTCACCAGGTCGCGGTTTTATCTATTAACTGGTATTCATCATCATGTAACCGAAGTTTGAAGAGAATTTAGCCTGCCCATATTCCTGTTCATATCGTTCTCAGTTGGTTTAATAATACATTCCATGCAAATGTAGCACTTTAATAATCGATGAGGGTTTGTCTACACGGTGGTGCCGAACGACTAATATATTATTTCTGAGAATCGAATCGTTTTCAATCTATTGTCATTTTCACTTCTAAATAATATACGTGCTTGTACCCATTTTATAGCCGCCAGTCATGTTTGATGAAAAATGAGAGGAGTAAATAATTTATCTGCATCACATTATATACTCACGTTCAGAGTGAGATTGCAGGTTTTAATAGCAAATGTTTTAAATGTCAATGAGATAACAGAATATTCTTCGCTATAAAAAGGATGAGTAAGACTCTAAGCCAATAAAACCAATTTGTATTATATTACCGTTCTTGTAAGGTCACATTTTGCGCGACTGCATCGTATTTTTATGATCCGCTAAACAAATCAGAAGACGAGACGGATATTTTGTCTTATGTGTATAGGTATGTTAAATATGCATACTTTTTGTACACAATCGAATATGGAAATACGATATGAACAATTTTACGATGGAAAAAGCCAACACGACGAGAAACGGTATTTTTGGCTATGATGATTATAGAGCGCTGTAATTCTGTTGCCGTTACCGATTTTGCTCTTGCTCTTTAGCTCGTTTATATGTAGTCGAATCACCGACGCGACGCAACGGTATATACTATGTTCAAAGATGAGATGCGCATTGTCAGGTGTTCACACAGATAGACTTTTCTGGGAAAACTGTTGGCTTGGCTATCCTAAATCAGTTATAAATAATACCGTTGCAGGTTAAAAGTAACAGGGAAATGGTAAATATCGTTGATTGACTAGGGGGAGAGTGCAAGAGAGCGAGGTCTACGAAAGTTTTGAAATAATGCATAACATTATGTAAATCATATGCAAATCTAAATAAAGTAAAAGCCGACTTTTACACCTGCTCACCTATCACCTGCGCAGTATTTGCAGAGTATAAAAAAGAGCAATTCTCTTTAGATTTGCAGTTTCATCCAATATACATTATAATATAAGACCACATGTAATATGGCTAGGTCGTTCGCCTTCAAGCATAATCTTTAAGTAGAAACTCAAGATCTTTTTAGATTTAGGCATAGAGATGTGAAATGTTCTAAACTTGCATTGCAGTCTATAAGGAGCGTAAATTGGATTCAGTCATATACGATGAAAACATGTACATCAGCATGTATGCTTTTAATGAGAATGATGTGAATGTGACTCACAACGACAACACTACTCGAATGTGAGCCAAGTAGCATCGAAATGATGTAGCAGAAGGGATGATATGATACGAAACCCACCGGATCTCCTTAAATTTCTAGCTCATGTTTGTGTACTGATACTCACTGTTCTCTGCTTTAAGCTCATAAAATTGCAGTGCTGACGACGACGACGATGATCGCTGTATCTTTTGTTATGGTGTTGATGTTTAATGTTGTTTTGTAAAATTTGTTTGCTACTTGTGCCAAATTAGAATCGTTTTTTTTGGAAGAACAATGTTTGGCGGAGAAGTTTTCTTTTGTCTTTGGCCACACTGGCATTTATTGTGTTTTTAAACGTTGAATATTTGTGTGTGGACCGAAATGGTAAAATGCATTTGCGTGGTATCGCAACATGTATATGCAGAATGCAGACTCGTCACACACGGCATGGGAGTTGTTTCCTAGAAACGCATGTCTTCGTTTGGTTGCCTGACTGGCTGGCTTGTTCATTCGTTTTTTTTCTTCATATCTTCAATTAAAGTTCAAAATAGGCATACTCATTCATTGAGTGAGTGTAGTTTCGACTTTTTGACTCATCCTTTGTTCTTCGTATGATAAAGGCGAGAAGTCAGCTTACATGTTTAAAGTACCACATTTTCGCATTGGTAACATTCCTACCTTTACATGCTCATCGTTATAAAAAACAGGGTACATGGAGGCTTGGCTAAAAAGCGATTTCACATCACTTACTGATTAGCATATCATATTACGTGGTTATTAAGACGTAGCTACTATCCTTAATTTTTTCTATATCATCATATGTATGACATACACATGACATGAAATTCTCATGTTGAGACTCACTCACCACCACACCAGCCGACCGGTCATTGAGATAGGTGGTCGAAAAAATAGAGGTTTGAATTTATTGTTTACGGTAATAAGTTGAGTTGGCTGAGTGGGTAGTAGTAAGCTTGATAGCATGAACACATTTAATTTAGGTACACTACATACGATGGTGGTGCACATGTGAACATGCAATATTTCAACCTTGTGAAATTGCCATTATTGACTTATAGAATAAATATAACATGAATTAATGCTTAAATTACTGTCAGATTATTGATTACATCTGTGAAACATTGAACTGCTTGTATATGTAGCAATAGCAATCCGACTTTTTAGTACAATTATTGCTTGCTGCTACCTGCGTTAATTTAGTGTGTGCGTGTTCATACAACGATGAAACGAACTGATTTCGTCGTAGTCAATAACATTTTAATACGTAACAACTTTTATCGCAGCGTAGATCTACTATGCGTAATTTAAATAAATTGTTCGTACTATGTATTTTATTTCGTTTAGGCTTCCTTATACCGCTATGTGCTCCAGCCCTACCGAGTAATGACCTAGCAGGTTCTAGTTTTGCAGCAATTTTATTCTAATCCAGTTATGCATGCGACGTAGTAGTAATAATATTTTCGACAGAACATATACAAAATTGCCAGACCAATTCTGCGTACCATTTGTGTAGTAATTTGTAAACAAGCAGGTGGAATTTACCTTCACGCAGTACTTTCACCGATGTAATTGCGTTGAAAAATATATGACATTTGTGTAGGTTGGGTAATTGCATTTATAAATAACTAAGTTCATTCATTTATAATGGGTAATCAGTCAGACTAAGAAAAGGTTTTATCGTTTTGTACAACTCCAACATTTTTAAAGATATTCAACATTATGCGTGTCATTCGTGTCTCTCATTTGGGCGTCTGGTATAAAATGGTAGTCGTAGTACACCAAAACTAACATAACTATGACCACAACTCGATTTTACGAAGTTCTTTGATTTTTTCATACAAAAATTGTAATATGGCTACAGACACCATCACATAATATATTAAAATGAGTCATACGTGCACATCTAATACGTGTAAGTGATAGTGATGTAATAAACATTAAGAGTATCAATTGCATTGCAAGTGCCTGGAGAGAATATTATTTTTTTATCTTCAAATCGATCAGAAACTATCTGCATTCCACTTTGTTCATAAAAATATGTTTACAGATTACTATCTTACTCACGAATACTCACGGTACGAGACATTTATAAGACATATTTTACGCATGTATTAGAATATGTATGCATTGCAAAGAAAATTCGGCTCCAGTGACTAACAAAGAAACCTCGACAAAAAGCTGAGAAGAAACATGGCTTCATGCAGAGATTCTTCAGTTAAGACATGTCAAAAGATTGTCTTTTGGCATTTACTATGCTATTACTTGTCCATCTTTTTAAGCCTGCAAGGGATCTGTTCATCTCGTCCTTCATTAAATTATGGAATTCTAGCTTAGCCATGTTACCACGTGTGTGATTCGTCATACAGCATCAATCAAGTATGATTATTGTATAGTGACATGCCGTGGACAAAAATTTGTTAAAATGCAAATATGGCATTCTGTATTCCAAAACCTGATTTTTTGATAACGGGTTCTATAGAAATACTACAGAAAATTGTATACTATTTTGTTAGATCATTCGATCGTATAATGTATTACTCTGAACGAAAATCTACAAGACAAAAAGCGCCGAGAAAGTTTGTTACCTTTCGTTTTCGTTTACACTCTTTATCACTACCAACTACTGGTATTGTTAAATGACTAGATAGATTGTAGACAAAAAACAAAGCGACAAACGAAGGATGAAAGTATGATCCTGCCAGTCAATACGTTAATAAAAACTTCAATTTTGTGGGAAATGTAAATACATATAAATGTGCCTTTCTAGGGTGAACGGCGACCCAAAAATATACAAAGCCACTGGCTCTATCTAGCATGAAGAATTTAAAGTGTGATTTCAATTTTCAAAACAATACATGCAATAATGGATTTCTCATTGCCTGTTACAAAGTAGAATTGTATTTTTTCACGTCTGCATTGAGCGAATATTTATTTTTAAAATAAACCTGGTACAAAAATCACTTGAAGAGTGGAAACGCTTGTTCATCATCTACTCCTATAAAAAAGCAAGATAATATTTTTTGAATGTATTAAAGAAAGCTGCTTACGATGGTATGTATAATAGCGCAAACTTCTTTCAAATTAGTTAGCAGCTTTAACTGCTCTGCACTTGTGTTAACAAAAATGACAACAGAAAAGGGATTGCCAGGCTCCGACGCATCTGAGTTTCGGAACAACTTCTTCCATTCAAATGGTAACAAAAGTTGACGACTCTGAGCGCAGTCAGTCAGTAGGAAGAGAATGAATCTGACTGGACCAACTTTTTCTTCTCCAACAGCAGTAATACTTCGAGTTTATACCAGCTTGCTCCTTTCATCCGAGACAAGATGAAAGACGAAGAGGGTCTTTTCTATTTTTCTTATTCACAATAAGGAGGAATAAGCATATTACAAGCACGTCTTTTGAAGTAGGTATGGATGAACGTGGACTTCATAACACAATAACCTATTCACTCACTCTCCAAGTAGAAAAAGAAAAGAGCCATTTACTTGTCTAAAAGAAGGCTTCTCAAGCATCAACTAAAAGGTTTTCTGGCGCCGACTGCGCGTTTTATTCTATTCAAGTATGTACACACACACAACTTCTACACGTATACCCTTCTTTTTACTTCTTTCCAAACGTCTCAAATAAAAAAGTTGTACAACTGAGCTGATCGAAAGACAGCTTACAATTTCATACCTGCCTGCGTAACCTTTTATAGGTATATTTTTTTAAAAATCCAACCAGATATAATTATTATTATTTCTGTAAGTAAACTGCTGTTGTGATGCATCCTCAAACTCAAAAGAGAGGAGAAAGAGAGAGTAATAATGAAATATACGTGTTTGAAAAGAAGAGGTAGAAAGCACTGTATCAAATAAAAATTCTTTTCATTACCGAATCATCATTTTATATTTATTTCGTTTCTTCGTTGTCGCCACTCATTTCTCGGCTGAATACATCAGCAGACTCATATCATGACGAGGGAAAAACGAATATAAATGCGTCGCCTCGTATAATGTTGCAAAAGTTTGATGGAGGGAAAATAAATGCTGTGTTGTTTGAAGAGATAAAAAATGGCTTCCATTTGTTTTTAAACACCAGTTACGTATTACACAATACACTCGATTTGTCGACTACGTTTTTGAAAATGTTGCGTTGAATTTCGTTGAAAGTCATTACAACGATAAAGCCTTCATACGTTTGAGGTCATAACAATGTTTAATGAGTTTGATGTAAGATTCTATATGCATTTCCGGAATGAAGTCCAGCGACCAAGTATGCTCAAGTAATATGTAATACGTTCACAATTGTAGTACATCTCACCAAAAAGATAAATTGTAAAAATATTTTTTTAAAGTTGTTTCTTATACGATGAGCGGAATATTTATTAAAAACTGATTAAAAATTAAACTCTGACATTAGATTAGGCATTAGAATATTCAATATTGTAATCTACCTTAATCGTGAAAACTAGAGAAAACAATTTATTAGTATTCGCCCTTACAAAATTATTGTTATATATTTTTAAGCTGGGAAACCTTCCACTTTCCATAAATCTCCTCATTTTTGAATTTGTGTCGCCTTAAGGAATGTATTTGCCAATTTGGAGCAAAAGCCGTTTACTTCTTTCGTGAGTTATCGTGATTACAGACAGACAAGTGTACTAATGACTGATCGCATAAATGGTTCCTTTCCGTAGTAAAATCGATTGGTTATTTCGTAAATCAACTTGGAGCTGACGCTTTATTAATTATTGCAATGAGATATTTGCCAATCTGCTTACAGAAGCTAAATCCCAACATTTATTTGAATTTTTTCATCCATTAAAATAAAGTGGTGCTACCGTCTATATTATCAATTCTTTTTTCGACTTCGTTGCCAATGTTGAAAAAGCAACTAATTGCAATGCAATAGACTTGAAACATAAAACTCCAACGTTTGAATCTCCTTCTACAAAAATCATGCTGGATTAATGCATATTGACATAATTTATAAAACACTTTGTTTTCAATTTTCGATGTCTGACAGGGTGATAAATAAGCAATTTGGAGATACATTTTAATTTTACGACCAGCGGCAAAACGACAATTTAGCAACAAAAAAGTTATGCAATCTAAGGCATGCGTTGACATTCCCAATGTTACATTGCTACCACGTCAGCTAATGTTTGTTGGTAAGGTTGATACTTTGATATCGTACGTCATCAATATTAGTGTTGAATTACAACTATAAATTAAACAATCAATGATCAGTTATGGACTGTTATATGGGAACAGTGATACTCTTGTGTACGCAATACCGGTTTCAAATAGTTTTGGCTGCATATTAATATTTGAGCGATATGCAGTTAAAAGTATACACAGAAGTTACGTTTTTTGCACCATATATATAACACTCTAAACTTTCCATATCTGAAGTTTAATGCTCCTAGGTAGCGTTGTACCACGTACCAATTGGAATTGCGATTTCAGTCTGTGACGCCTTCCAATATGTAGAAAACGCCATCTTTAAAAAAAACTCTGGCTTAGCAACCATCCTTAAATCACACGTCATGACCTTCCCAACTTGGCATTGAAAGTGTTACCATTGCCACCACGTTTTAAATTTGGTATAAAAAGGTGACGTCATACGTATTAAGGCATACCCACTAAAAATTGCCAAATGGTTTTCGTTCTTCATACTAATAACCTAACATGTGCTATGAAATAGATAATACTGCTGTTACTTTGAAGTTTGTTTGTTGTTTCTGCGGGGAGGGCCCTAGTTGATGATGTATGTAATGTATGAATAACATCGGATTATTCGCAGGTGGTAGGTAACGCATTGTTTATTTCGTATATTTCATACCATATGTCAACGACAGTTGGACAAGTGCGTCTATTGGGTTTCAAAGTAGTAATGCGAGTACAAGAGCGCAACTTCAGATAATTTCAGTGGAGATATTTACTACACGCACAGGTACCATTCGACAGCTTTTATGAATAATTCCCAAAACTCATCCGGGAATTTTACTTCGAATCTAGTACTTACGAAAATGTTTACATACGGGTTGTGTAGCTCGTACTACCTATTTGTCTTAACATGCATGGGATCTTCTGTTTCTATTTCCATTTTGCGTTGAGTGAGACTAGTCATTTTGGTGGGGCACATGTGTGGAGTCTGAATAAAACTTATTTCAGTGGTGTATGACAAACTAAGTATCTACATACACATGGTCTTTATTTTTCGAATCACTTGTCAAATTCATCTTGTCAACTTTAAAAATGACGTAATCACAACGAATAGCATAATAGAAATGTTCTGCAAACAGGGAGGCCACGCACAGCATTGAACCATTTCTGTGATAAATGTCAAGCAATTTTAATGTATGATTTTCAATTAATCAGCGAGTTTGCAAGATTCGTTATAATAGGAAGGTTTAATTTTATGATAGAAGAAAATGCTACGATAAAACTCTTATTTTATCAACAACCACAAAATGCAGTAGTAATGTGATGAGAGGAGACGGTAAATTCAGCTACTCCACCAAGAACTTTTTAATAAAATGGAAATAACTTGAGCACAGATTTGGTTCAGCAGAGTATTTCATGCTGTTCTGACGAAAAATTTGCAGTACAAATGTATACCATCAAGAACTTGTTGGATGGAAAAAAGCGAGAAGCCATCAGCATTTCAATATCATTCGACGGGAGGCAGTTCATAATTCACTCACCAACCAACAGCAATTTTATTTCAGCATGGGGAATTTTTTCATGCTTTAAATATGTTAACCGATGAGACTGCCAATTTTTTTTTAGTTTCGTACATTATACCACCGATGTTACCGATAAACTTATTTAGTGAAAGGGAAAAGGGAAGCATGTACAATACTCTGATTTCACTTTATGATGCAAAATAAAATTGAAATAGTTTTCCACAGCTAGTTGTATGGAATATATAGGGTACACCAGTAGTTATAAAAATGTATTTGAGGTGAAATGGGATTTTTTATGACGAAAGAGACTTCTTTCTTTTTAAATATGAAAGTTCATTTGGTTGTCTCCGTATACGAAGTGTACTTACGTACTTGTCTGTTCGCTGTCTCAAGTTTTTACTTTTAAACACTTGGATGAAGAAGAATTTTAATCCCTGTTGGCTAAACTCTTCCCATTTTTAATTTGCACTGACAAGTTTGTCCTTGCGGTCATACCCTACACACAGCAACGAGGCAAGGAGGAGGCAAAAGCAGCAGAAATGAAATTAAGCTGGATCAACGTCTCTTGTTGATACGTATAACATTGAAACAATTGAACTGCTTACAATTATGTACTATGTAATTCTGCCTTCATGCTAAAAGTTTGCAAAAGGTTTATTCCTAATTTGAGTGTGACGCCTATCAGGCTTGCATACAGATGGAACGAATTACTAAAAATACAGAGAAATGAACCAAGATAAAAATAAAGGAAATGACCTCAAATGGCTAGTGAGACAGTGCTAACTTTAGATGTAAAAGTCATTTCTGCATGATTAATACACTTTTTGTTCTGGTATATTCTAGTTCCAACTGTGTGAAAGAAACAAATTGAAAAGAAACAAATGTAAGATCTACATTGTAAGCGGCTAATCCCATTGATCTCTTGCGCAAATCTGAATGGTGAACTAAGCCAAAACCGTAAAAATGGAAGCGGCATACCTCCAATTCATAAATACTTTGTCTGCAATTTTTAGAAAATATAACTTTCTTTATCGTACGAAATTACACACCTATTTGCTTACTTCTAAATACCTAATTTAACGTACCTACTAAATCTGTCTGATGACGAGCCTACTATGATGATATCATTCCGTGAATTTTTGTTCTTTTCTTGTGGCTTGTTAAATCAGTTTTTGTACACGGCACGGTTGCGATTGTATCAATATCTAAAGTTTGCGTTATTAAGACTACTGTCAAGTAGCGTATGAATAAGCAAGCACATAAAATTATAAGTAACTTATAGGTTTGTCTTTGAAGGTTTACAATATTTTAAAAACAAAGGCAAAGAAAATACGGCGTAAATCATAAATAAAATAAAACCGTTCCCGTCATTGTACCTTATAATTTGTGAAGTCGCATGATGGTATGAAAATTCTGGTATTGAATTTCCAGCATTCAGAACATTTAACTTACAAAAGTATACTATAAAGTATACGAAATCAAATACATAATAATAATAATAATAATAATAACTATCATTAAATTATTCCTAATATTTTAATTGCTGTTGTTTTATTCGAGCTGTCAGTTACTTCATTTCTTTTTTTCTCAAAGTGTAGTTGACACTAGCCAAACAAAAATAAACCTTTTCTTGAATAGCTAAGCCAAGCGTAACATAAATACATCGAATGTTCATCGTCACAGGTGTCATTTTATATTACTACTATGTGTACACCACCTCCATTAATAAGTCAAGACAAATATAACATATTCATATGGCCCCCTTTCCAGCCACCACCAACATATCGGCCGGAGGCATATATACATATTTTCATGAATAATCAAAATTTCGTACAACGTACATCAAAGTTACATTTCAAAAGAAATCTTGAACTTGATCATTCTTTGTCAGCATCTTATCACTCCCACTGATTCGTTTCAAGGAACTTGGAACACTGAACAAGACATCATGCTTTTTTGCAGATGTGTGAACCTGAACAGGACAACAGTTCAGGTGTGTGAACCAGAATAAGAAGCTTTTTCGTTTCTTTTTAAACTCGATTCAAGACGTAGTTTCAATGCATATTATACTTTCATAATATTTATAGCTGGAAGCAAAAAAGAAACGAATCTACAACGAATTTTACTTTGAATTCTCTGAGAGAACGGAAAAGGTTAAATAATTTCGTTTGTATTATCAAATAGGTTCGGTTGGGCGGAGAGAAAGTGCCTCAAGGAGAACATTCAGGCTTGGAAATTTTTTTGTTCCTCTTCTACCACCACATCTGATATCTATCTGCAACTCCATTTTGATGTTAATTTTGCTCAATACAATTTTTGATACGAATCTAAAACCACCCATTTTTCGTAGCAGAAGTCAAGAGAGAGGTATACAATGCCAGAAACCACCAACAAAAAGGAAACATCGTGTTTGATAGTTGTAAAAAAACGCAGAGGAGAGGGAAGAGAGTGAAAAATCTTGCGTGCAATAATAAAATGTGCGGGTTTAAAATGACCTGCTGCTGGACTGTTTTCCTTGGGCTGTTACTACTCACTTGACATTGAAATTCTACACTGAAACAGCTTCGAGCCATCTTATGATTGATGTTTTGATACATTAAATGCACGGGCATAGAGAATTTCCCGATTTTCTTTCCTGCTTTTATTCTCCGAGTGTGTGCATCCAGCTTAGTTAGTGTAGTTTTCAGCTTTTTATTCTCGTTACGTTATTTTTCGCTTTGGTCTTCTTGCTATTCTTATTTTTCTAGCGCTACATAATGCATGTCTGCCTTAATGAGAATGAAGAAGGCGGATCCAAAGTGCCAAGTGGAAAGCTGAAACCTGACTTGTGTGGATCAGTTAAGCTCGCTCACATCATACATGAAAACAGCGTGCTGACGGTTGCCTGCTTGGTTGTATGAATTTATTTTTTTCTTTTTGTTTTTTTATATATATCATGCATTTTTGAAATTCTTAATAAAGTCCTTGCGTTTTATTCACATTACGTTGCAACACACCGTCTTCATTGTTTACCACATTAATATGTGCCATTGCCATCATTATATGTTATGCCTGACCGTAAACAGAGCGTTTACATAAGGGAGGAGACACTCACAGAGTTATTTTAATCTTTGCATTTTAATGTAATATATGTGAGATTTGCATCGACTCTGCTGTGACTACGCAGTTGGCAGGAATATATTTTTATTGTTAAATAAAAAGTCGGACAATTACGTTTTAAGTTAGGTAAAAGTTTTAACAAGGTTTGGTACAACATTTTTCGTTGTTTTCCGACCGAAAGTTATTTGGTTCTAATAAAATAAACCAACACTTTTAAATTTTTAAATTAAGTTGTTTAATGAAAACATCGTGGCTATTGTTTTCCGGTCTGGCTTTTCTGGCCGAAGATACGTTTTTTCTATTGTATATAAATCAAAAAATGTCAGATTGGTACAAGAGATAATAGAAAAGCGTAGCGAAGATATATTCAACAATTCATTTTGTCTGGGTACATAACATATTAAAGTTATTTTACCCTGGGCAATGTTCGTAGAATCGAAATACAGTAGTGGATTCAAGGAAATTTCTGATTAGAAAACGCAGCTGGAGAACTAGTCAATTTTGATAAGTGAACATGTAGTAAACATGAAAATACATTTTTTTATTCTGAAACAACTTATTGTTTCTTCATGAAAAGGAAAATGATTTTATATAAATGTGTAGCACTTTTTTAACTATCGGAATCTAAAAGGCAATGTATTGAAAACGCAATGTCTAGGGTCTATATTTTCATTCTAAATTTACCAAAAAAGCAAGTTGCTACTACTTAAATGCCAATATGCGTATTAAAAAATCGATATGACTTCCAAAAGTAGTTTATTTGAGTTTTATTTGTATGCGACGAATGACGAATCGTACGATGTGCTTGGAATTCAAAAAAATTAGCATGGAGTTTCCTTAGCAGCCTAATAAAAGCAAGATTTATCGTACTCACTTTGGTTTTCATGGTGTCCCCGATTCGTCATTTGATTACATTTTTACATTCTAATAATTTATTAGAATATTTGGAGCAAGGTTCCCAGAATTTCGTCTGTCTCCAGACAGAAATTATATCTATGTTTAGTATTTTGGAGGCTCGTATATTTCCTACGTTACCTAGCTAGTGATTAAACAAGCATTTACGATGGCAATGGCGACCACTGTACTATGAATGTAGGGTGGTAGATACTTATTTTAATTTTGATGTGATATTTGCTCATTTTAATTGCTAATTAAGTGTCAAGAATTATTCGTCTGGACGGTTATCGATTATTTATTTTTATTGCGTGTTAACTATAATTTTTAATGTGTATTGTAAACATGTGTGTACTGTTGACTGTAGTCCAGATAATTGGACGAGTTTCATTTTTTTTCTAAAAAAAATGAGAATACAAAACAAACCATGGCTAGTGTGGAGCAGGATAAAATGTATGGTAAAGAAAAAAAATACTCTTTTAAGGTATATGCTCAACTTGGCATGTCAACAGAATCACCATCGCCACAACAACAGTGTTTCATGAAGAATCTTTGTACATGTGCGATCGTGTTTACGTTTAAATGAGAATCATTGTTTCGCAAAGTTGTTGTAAAAAAGGTCCAATCTAGAGAACGCGTAGCCCCGCCATATCACTACGTCGATGTCCAAAGACATTTCATACATTAGGATTAACATTCTTGGTGGGGTTTCAGTAATGTTTTATAGAATAAAAGGATATTTATTCATTGGAAAATGTAACATACGATATAAAAGCCAGGCCTACGATTGCTGGTGTTGTAAGTCTCTCTTATACTATATTGATATTAAAATGACTGGTAACACTGGTGGTTGTTGTAAGAGAACCTAGTGAGTGTTGTTGGTGTAGTAAAAAAAAAAGTTGTAGTAGTAAATAAATAAATCGTGTGTCTATTAAAATGATCCTGAGCGAATAATGCATGTGCACACGGGTAAGCAAGTCAAATGCTAGGCATGTTGAATAGGAAGAAGGCAAGATTTCCCAGGCGCCACTTAATTACAGGGTTTGTAATGACCATTTTCTAGGGAAAAAAGTACTTGAAGCGAACGAAAACAGAAAGCTGAATGCTGGCTTATATGAAACCTTTGGGAGCTGTACGGCCGTGTACACACCTACAGCAGTTCTGTTAGAACTAGTAAACTTCACGTGGGTTCAGTCCATATCACTTTACACCCGTTCTTTGCATATAAAAGATTTTTCGTCTTGTCTTTAGCATGGCAGTTCATTGTATTCTTGTTTCATTTCATACATTCTACTATATTCTATTTCACTATATTACTTATTGATCTTCATTAACCAGTAGGGATATGTTGTGTGTGGGTATCAACCTGAAAATGAGGACGACGAAGCATTATTATTCTTTCTCCTAGACTTAACACTATCAAAGAAAATATAATCAACTAAAGTTCCTCAAATTACTATTACGTGTTCAAAACAATCAGATTGTGAGTCAACTCGTTCAGTTAACAGAAACGTTTATTATTGTTATTATTATACAGGAGATCAATGTCGGTCCACATGAGCAGGTTACTTACAATCATGCATGTGAATTTATAAAAGTTATAACTACCGAAAATATTTAGGTATGATGGAAGGTTGTAAACGAAATTTCTAGTTTGTTTGTCCGTCTGTTCTACTATCACACCTATTCTTCTTCAATTTTTTAAATGAGAAATCGCTACTTGCAGATAAACTATTGACAACTGTACACACGCACTTGTTTCTGTTTATAATAGTTCAGATTTAGCCACAGGCATGTCTTTCATTCAGTTTACAATATCAAACTCTCGGCACCTTTACGCACCATTTTTCTTCTGGATTTATGATATTTTTGTAAAAAAAAATTACATGGTAAACATTTATTAAACCTACGAATATATTTTTCATAAAATGCTAATAAAAATACAGAAAATGTTAACAATAATTGCATATGGCAATATGAAGCTAATTATGTATAAAAAATCAACCCCGTATACGGATATGGTTAGCAGTAGGCACTGCAATCTTCTTACAAAGAAAAGTGCTAGAACACGACAACTTCACTGCATTACAAAAACATGTAACCTTGAGCAGCATTTTCTTTCTTATCTTTTGAGCTTATTTAAACGTAGAAATAATTTCAATTTCAACAGAACGTAACAGCAAGATAAACTTAAATTGCTGCACAGTTTATATTCATGTATTCTATCGTCATTATTATTCGTCCACTTAATTCAAGCCATGTCATTTTCTATTTGTGTGGAAACATTTTTATTGCTTTTCTTATTTGAACATGGAGAAATCATTAGGTCATTCATATTTATTTGCCCGTTTGTTAGATATCGCATAAAAGCTAACATTCTTGTAATATAATGTGTTTAATGGTCAGCAAACAACACTGTTTTGTTGAAACACAGGTGCAGATTGTCCTACCTTTCTCTGCTTCCTCCCTTGTCCGAGCGACTATGTAGCCCTGGCCGTTGGGGAGTTGCCCGACAACTTCTTAAGCTGATTACATATGGCTGCTTAAAAGATAAGGAGTTTGCTGTTGTGCATTCGGCGACAAAATAAATTTAAA
>JAHZNE010005595.1:0-27503 GCA_027744055.1 Callyntrura sp. NNG-2020
GCCTACCTATGGCCCCATTCAACGGCGATGTTGGTACCAATGGATTCAGCGCAAAAAACTGCATATAGTGAAACCCAATTCAGGCCATTTCGGAGGTAACAGCCAAAGTAGTTTACTTGTGAGTACAGCGTAGGATGAATATATTTTGTGTATCGCGGTACTAACTTACTAACCTTTGAAGATTCAACATAGTTTGAGTAGATTGAGAATATAACAGACAACGTATCATATGCCTACAAAGCGCATATATACATGTATATATATAAAGTAGAACTTCGATTTGGATGTTTATAGCCAATATAATCATTATTGTGTTATTGTATGTTGTAAATTTCAAGAAAAAACTGATTTACTTGCACAATGGGCTGACCTTTGAAGTTTGAAGTGTAAAACTGAAAAGAGTGACGGGATAAACGAGTAGATTGAAGCTTTAGAAAGAAGATCCAAATAATCTGTTTCGTTTTGAGAGAGATAGAAAATCAGCTGAAGGCTCCCAGGAAAAGAAAAGACGATGATCAAGATTTTGTGGGAAAGGCAAATGACAGTTTTAATTACCGTGTCACCATAAAGCTTGATTGCATCATTTATTTATTTATTATTAAAGAGGAGGATTGACAGTGCATGGGAAAAAAGTCGTGCGAAAATCCAGAGAGAACGCCTCCTCTGCATGATGCCACTTAAAATTAAACTTTCCTTTTTTAAATAAGCATTTTATTTTAATTATAAAACTTCATAATTATTTGTGTAGTGGAAGTTTTTTTGTTATAGTCCCAAACAAACGCCATCCATTCTCCCTAACAGCCGCTTAGCCCCTTACGGATAAAAAAAGAGTCAATGTTTTCAGCATTGTTTTGAAGGGGGAAAGCCAAAAGAAGTCAAAACTAGCCCTTTTTCAAGTGGAAGGTTTTGCCGACATACAAAGTCAAAGGAGCTCGACTACATTGTCTCGCTGCCCATGTAAACACTTGTATTGAAATAAAACGTATTTTTCTCTAATGTGTTATTCCACTCCTACTGTGTTTGATGTTGTGAAAGTATCAATATCTATACCATCGTCGTTTTGTCAGTGGTAAGGGTCATCATGAATTTTGGTATGATCACTGCATGTACACGCACAAACACAACCTTTCAACAAAAGGTATGGTCAATAGGAAAAGGAAATACGGTGCGGTGAGGCTTCTTCTCCTTCCTCTTCCACCCTAAACTCACGTTGTCTCAGAAAAAAACTGAAAATGAGAGACGTTAGTAAATGGCTACAGAGCGTTCTTATACGCAGCAGCTTCCTATAAGGAAGAAAGGGAAAGATGAGGATAACTGCTGTATATCTGCATGTAAAAGCAATATAACCTCAGTGAGGATAATAGAAAAGAGGAAAGAAGTGTTATAAAAGGCGGTTCGTACTTTTAGGCACGCATCTACTTACGTTTTATTGCCCGATAATTTCCAATCCAATTCAGAGCAAAAGAAGGAGAGAGGGAGAGAGAGAGAGAGTATGATCTATTCAGATTATTTGGATACATACAACTTAAACCTCTCTTGAATTCATCATGGTTAAAACCTCTTTATTCTACTGTTTGAGAGCACGACAATGACGACGGTTACGACTAACAACAGTCTGTCTCTCTGTTTCATGTTTACTCACTTGCTCAGGCTTAAATACATTTTTGTGTATCTTCCTCCTATCTTCCCTTTTCCCGTCGTCGTCCCTTTATCTTCGCAGGTTTTAGGGCCTATAATAATCTTCTTTAAAAGCCATCTTTCTATCTACCAAGATAACAATACTACAAATATATTATATCTGTATAGGCATATAAGATATTTCGTAATAATCCTGTGGCAGCCGGTAGGAAAAGTTAGATACATTGGATGCATGCAAATAAAATGAGAAACAAGTCATTTTAAAAGTGTACAATTATCCGATTAATGCGCATGTAATTCCGAGAAAACTGGAAGAACTTCTATTTATGCATATCGTAGGATTTTAGTTGTTCCAAGCGTTGAAATTTTTAAAATTAATAGTATGACGACATGGCATCCATTTCTGGAGAATAGTAGGCAAGATTTTTAATTAATTTTCGGTTTTCACCCGAAATTCATAAAAATGTGTATTCGGTTTTGGTCTTTTAAAAGCTTAAAAGCTTGCGACGTTTGTATGCTTAATCTTTCATATATTTGCATTTGGATGATTTGTTTTTTGTAATGATCGGCTGCGAAAGCGCTAATTTTAATGGTAGTACACAGTGCACATTCTGGTTTGCACAGGAATCGAAGAGACGACTTTTCGTATACAAATCTTTTGCTTTTGCATTACCACTTTTCACAATCCATCACTTCTACAAAAAAACAATCACATGAAACAATAAATCTGAAAGCGATTTTTCTTTCAACATTTTTGTATTCATCGATTTTTTCCAAATAGTGTAATTTTTAATACTTGACACAACCGGTAAATTCGGTGCCTAACTGTGGTTGCAGTGTGGTAGAGATGTAATTGTTAAAGTAATGAAACACAATAAATAGTTTTACAATTTTAATTACTCCTAACAATCATAAAACGTTTGTAATTGCTGCTGGGATGCAAGTTGTACTTTTAAATTGGACAGGGCGCTCTGGCTCTCCCTTCGAATAGCTATTAATCAATATAAATCAGATAATAATATTAATAACAACACATTTTATTATGTCTCTGTCCCATGTGTCCCATTCCCTACATTTAAGTGGAAGTAGCACACTCAAGAATTAAACACTCGTTTACTAAACTCCATAAGTCCATATTTCAGAAAACAAAGCAGACTCATGTTGATTTTATTGCAGATCGATTATCGATGTGATACACAATACGTGTATTTTGTAAAAATTATTACTAGCTCATTAGCTACTTATTTATTTACACCTAATCTCTATGTCAAGTATGTATGAGTTGCATTGTACGCTACTAAGACGATGAACGAGAGAGAGAGAAAGAAAGAAATGACATGTGAGTAGTTTAGCCGTTCATAAGAGCCTCAAACATCTCACTTAAGTTTAATTTGCGTCTCCTTCAATAAAGATCCCTAATTACATGACATCGTATCCCTCTCTGAATTAGTACCGAATCGAATTGAAGAGAGCCCCTTGCTGACAATCAGCCCTTTACCCAAGAACGAGTGTGCATTTATTTTATTACTTTTAAGCCTTATTGTTTGGTGTTGTTGCTCTGATATCCCCACTACTACGGCTGCTGCTGCTCTCTTCCATTCTTTCATCTTTCACCTTATTCTCCCATTTACACCGTGCTGCCTGCCTCAAATACTTGAATATACCCCAAAAATTCTATTTACGCTGGTTTTATTGTACGAGTCAAAAAGTGCGTGACCGACTGTAAATAAAGAAGTGCATCATGCTGAGCTTTGCTTTGGACGCCAATAATATAATGATAACATTGTACGTGCTCAAACTGGTGTTGCTTGTTCCCCACTGTTTTGTGTACACTTAACTTGCCCAAACAAAGATGTTCTTTTTGAGGAGAATATCGGTAAGCACCTTACCAGGAAAATGTCGTCACTTCACGAAACATGAGAATGCATTCAATGCATGTAACAACACCCTTGTGTTCACCATTCTCCTTATCATCGGTATAGCAGAGAGGCTCTATCTCTATCCTCAGCTCTATAGCCAGCAGTAGTGGTGCTCTATCCTATATCTATAATCTAGGCATACCTTGTAAAGAAGCCATCTTGTGAGCTGTGATCTGAAAAAGTCAATAAGTCATATTAGGGACTTTGAGGGAGGATCCGTCGGTTATTGCATATTATAAACTCATAAATGATTTCCTTCCTATTTAACTGTTCCTCACAAAATATTATTACCGTAAACAGACTGAACATGTCTAAAGGACCTTTTCTTAATGCACCAAATAAATAATGATGATGATGTTGAAAGGTTAGGAGATGGGACGGACGAAAGAATTTATTGAATAGGTCGCAGTCTTTATCACATCTTTCCTGTATGAAGAGGAAAGGTATCGAGACGTAATAATATTGCAAGTTTATAAGAAGGTGCCTTCTTTAGCTGATCCCTTAGGGATCCCATAAAGGCAATAATGTGGTACCATATATATGTTGTGCTGCGGATATATGTCCCTTTTCGGTGCATAACATTGCTGAAAATACAGAGATATTTACATGCTCTTTAGATGGAAGTAACATATATGGTAAATATATGAAGTTGTTGTGCACTTCCTCGTACAGGGATAATCTTCCTCAGAAAAAAGGATCGGGACCCTTTTCTTCCTGTTACTTTAGCCGGTCTAGGTGCAATTATTATACTTTATGGTATGCAACCAATCAACCATTTGTCGTAATCCTGTCAACGGCCAATTAAAGTTTTATTATGAGGATTACAACTACTGATCGGCAATAATATTTTCTATTTGTTGTGCAATACATATTATTGTCGTTCCAGAGGGAAATTTTATTATTAGACGGGTTTCTTTCTCTTCCAAACATTAGGTCATCACTTCTCCCTTGTATCGAGGGATGCGGATGTACAGTAATGCAAAGTTTATAGCATGTCATCCTTTATTTTGACTTTTCAAATGTCATCGTGATAATGATGATCATTATCATTCTCATGATGGGTTCGGGTACATGCACAATCGCTGGGACATGCAATAAACAATCACAGAATTATTGGTGCTCTTTCTATCGTTATTACCGAACGGTCAGTGTTGTTGTCTCTCTCTCTCTCGTTGTAAGTCACTCCAAATGTAAAAAAAGAGGTGATCAGTACTGCTAAAGACATTCTTTTGTCCCATACGGTTGGATTTACAATGTTGTAAAACTGGACTAACGATAATTATTGCCTATTCATTTCACGTCCAACTTCTTTCTTTGCATTGATGACGTCTTGAAAAGTATAAATTGTAATTACGAGTCATTATTACATCCACAAAAACATCTAATTGTAAATCTCTTTGGAACTAAGTTGCTACTATTCCGTAATCCGACTTGTGAGAAAACTGCCTGTGACCAATTACTCCGAGAGACGGGAAGAGTGTAAAAGACTGTCAATAAATTACGATATATCGCAAACTAGCAATAATCACTTATTTATGATTCATTCATCGACACAACAAATAAATCTCTGGGAATTTTTTCGCAGATGAATGGAAAAACTCTACAGTCTCACACAAAATAAAAAAAAGTAATACATTTTCTGTCATGAGAATTTTTCCAGGATAGAGTCGTTTCCAGAAGCAGTACTCATTTCATAAATATATAGTCTGGGAAAATCAGAGAGGGGGTGGAGTGAACAGGTCTCATATATAAAGTATCAAAATGTATTGTAAGACTCATGTAATGTCAATATTTGATCGTGAGAAGCCAAGGGCTAACTCATCTCTGCGCTAACATGGATCTGATTTATTAAGACAGACGGGCAACTTTCTTCTGTCTGTAGAATCTTGCCGGTATGTGTGCCGTGTGGCCTGTTCCGCCCATCATTATGATACAATTAGGAAACAATTTAGATAAGTGCTCTCACAAACTCTCCGTTAATTTCTTTATAGACTTTGCACTTGCCAGAGAAGTATACCTGGAGGTGCCTTCAACTTCTCTACCTGCATGCTCCAACGAAAGTCTCTTCCTTTGGCGCGTTGAAAATTATGACGTAGTAAATTTGCTTTTACAACGTAATCTGATGAAGTCATCAACTGGAACTGACAGAGTGCTTAACTTTTCCATCGAGTAGAACAATATGCACACCGCCGGGTATATGAAGTACTGACATATCTACATATTATGTATGTATCTGGATCTGGAAATTGAAATGGAATGTTATATTTTCTAAAGGGGTATTACAATGAAACATTTTATCTGCATTGCTTTATATAGGGTTCCGAAAAATCAAACATCTCTATCACTCGCCCCGGTTGTGTTTTTAGTAATTTCTCCCAATCGTGGTATATTACACACAACTTTCGCTAGGAACGCCGACAGGGCAGCAACTCAAAAACAATTAAGCCAGCCACGTTTTACAGCACATAATTGCGTTTAATGACTTGTGGGATATTTTATAAGCGACTTCAATCTCCTTTTTGAGATGCAACTCGAAACAAAACGACGACATATCAGAACTTTAGAACGAAAATCCTCACGTCATATTGTAATTTCCCGCTTGTCTACCATGACCAAGTAGTAATCATTTTCCATTGTTTTCTTCGTGTGTGCGTTTGTTTCAACCTATTTACCGACACAAGTGTGCTGTAAATCGAAAATCTGATCATGCCGCGCACTCTGATATCAAATTACAACAAACAGGAATGGGTAAAGAACGGATGCTTCAACTCAACCACTTGGCGTCATGATACAATTAAAAGGAAGGTTGACTTGGCACATGGTGCTAATAGTAGGAGAAGTTAAATAATTGTTTTCATGAGACTATATACTTCTTTCGTGATCGGGCTTATCTGAAGGTTTCTAGCGAGCGATTAAAGCAATTAGTTTCGAGTGCAATTACAAAAATGAACTAGAAAGCGAGTAATTATGAGAAAAAATTACAATAGAAAGATATCAAGGCAGAAATGACCTATAGAAATCCTGCAGTTCGTAGTAGTAGGTAGGCAATACCTGATTTTACTATTTTAAAATGTTACACCGTAAACAACGATGGTGGCTTGGTACATTGTGGTTGTCATGCTGACTGTTTTAATATAGAATATAAATATATACACCTGCTAAGTTTTAATTTCAATCTTGCTAACAAGTAACGACTAACAGAAGTATACCAACCTAATAGTAGTAATTTTGTGAGAATGCTAATTGTTCGTGTAGCCTGGCAAATTCAGCCGAGAAATCATGTAGCAACAATAACAATTTTCAAAACTTTACATTATATCAATGCTATATCGTGATAATTGGCAGTAGCGTTTCAAGTAAATGACAGATTGACAAGGAGTTAGTGTAGTCCAAGGCACACTTATGACTTATTGTTGTTGGTACATATTATTAGAGGCAACTAACGACTTTTATCAACGATGTAGAAAACCTTACTTTTTTGTATGTAATTATAATTGTATGTCTTGAAACCAAGAGTACCTCTGAGGTAATAACATTTAGTCAGGAATGACTGTAAATGCACTAATGAAAATAATATTTTTGATTGGCATTCTGGTTATGAGCAGGAGGTATGTATAATACGAGTGTAATGACTTTGATGCAGTTGCATTGATTAAGGGTAAGTCATGAAAAATAAAGGACGTTCAGTATTATTAGACGATTATAAAACTATAATGTCAACCCTCATGAATCATGATCATCTTCATAATCATAGCATTGCAGTGCAGTTTATGGCGGTGTAGTAAAAAGTGCAACGATGATTGTCGAGATTCATTGAGGACTTCCGTTCAAATAGGTACAGTGTTGTTACACTCTACCCCCAATAAATAATATTATGAAGGTGTTTTTATAACTACAAATTGTACGACGACCACAAGACCAACGCTTATCTCAGGGCCATGCTGACAACTCACTCAGCTGCATCATCACTTCTAACCTAGGTATATAATATGGTATTAGTATTATGACGTTGCTTGATGTTATGATAATGTAACTTTAGTTAATACTTCCTCCGAGACTTGTAGTTTTTGTGGCATTTTTTACTACTTTCTGTTGAATATATGGGAGTAGATCTGCTATGGTAGATTTCTGTTGCTACTTCAAATGAAGCGCAGGCAGGTTATCATTTTCAGGTAAAACGTTTGGCAAGTTTGCACGTATCTGGAATATAAATGTAATAAACCAACATCCTTAACAGTAATTAAGATTTACACCGTTGAGAGCCAACACATAGCAAGTTGTCATAAAGTCTGTGAAAGTTCAAACATATTTACACATTTTTACACTGCTGTAGCAAGTCGCGTAAAGTTGACAGGTAGTCTATAGTAAATATAAATGTTACCGACTATGCATAGTGACTTAGCGATTATCGGATCCATACACCTTCCCCTTTTAATAAAAGACGATACATTAAATGGACATTCAAGAATTTCCACGGTCTTCAGTCAGCAGCTCAGCAGTCCATTTAGGTATTGATGAACCATTTATTGGGGTAACTTTAAAATGTAACCAACTGCAATACTTGTTTTCCAGTCATGGCGCTCTTCGTATCGTATATATATACAACATTAGAACATTGTAGTTCCAGCATTAAATGAAATGGAATTTATTTTTAGTGAACAGGAGCAGTATGGTGCCTAAATCGTATTGATTTTGTGACTCCGTATTTACAAAGTGGTTCTAATCTTTACCACAGCGAATAAAAATTGCACTCTGCAAATGTTTACAGCTATTAATGCAAACTGCAATGACTATTTACACAACAGCAGGCTACTATTTATAAGAGATTAGAACAACGATTTACTTGAATTTCAAAATAAATAATAATAATAATAAAAATTTACAAGTAAACTCATATTTGCAACTTGAGAAGTCATTTAATGATTGGTATTCAAGATAAAGAGTAGTTTTAAGTGTACTTTTGTGTTGTTTCGGATTACCTAACGAAAATACTACTTAAGTTTCTTACATTCTGCTTTTGGCGGTAGTTGGTTAAAATATTTCAACATGAAGGTTGAAAATGGCACATGGTGTTAGTAAGCTTTGCTGCATGTTTTCATTTTTGTAGATCAAATCAATCTATTTTCCTCATTTCGTAAATGGCGTAAGTACTCAAATAAAACATACCCGAACAAAAAAAGACAAGATTAGCACGCTATCGTGTGTAATGTGTATATAACCAGTCAAGTTGCAAACCTGAGAAACTTTGTTGCGAGTTGCTCTAAACCTTGGGCTTTGATAAAAAGTCGGCACTTTTTGCTGCCTTCGCACTGATGCATGATGCTGTTGGCTCAAACCAGGAACTTTTTCATGAGCATCCAACAAGGAAACTTCTTTTGAAAAACAATGACATAAATGCTAAAAGAAATTACTTGAAAATTGAATTTATTAAAAGTAAGAATATTAATGTTCTAACAGTTGTGAGGGTTTTTGAGTACCTATATCAAGCTTTGATGAACGTACAGGGTGGTAAGGAAGAGAAGATTCTCCCTGGCAGAAGATCCCAGCAGTTGGCACACATGCAAATGCCAAATTCGCATAGAATACGCAATACGCAGACAGTTCATTTTTATCATGATTATCGTCTGCTCATGAAGTGGAATATCATTATTACTATGTGGCTGAGGCTCAATTCTCAAGTCGCCCATTTTGGTGAAAAATTCCCCTTGGAACGTTTTATCGATTCCACGAGCCGAGGAAAAATGACTCTGTCGTTGCTTTGTTCTATTTCGTATTCCATTGACGTTGCAACTTACAACTTCCATTCTCGTATGCTTCATCCAACACTTTTCTATGCCGCGTACACCACTCACAATACAAGACATACAGGGAGTAAGTAGGAAGTTATACACGAACAAAGTATGCTTACTATATGAACCGACAACCTTCCAATGAGGAAGTTTAATGCGAAATATAAAAAATGCTTGGCGAGTTTCATTCAGCGGGGAGCATAATGCAACAATACTGGTGTGAAAATAATGTTTTGGAACAAAGTGGGATATTTTCAAGTTGGTTATTATGAGACATATGACATGTATACAAGTATCGTGCTACATATAAATATCCTTTGATGTGATTACGACTACTATACACGGCTGTGGGATTCTTTTTGTTGAGCCCGATTATCAGCATTGTTTGTAGAACCACTTGATACGGCGGCGGCGTTGTTTCCCTCGATGGGAATTAACTCACTTTACGCAATATGAAGACGGTAACACTCAATTTCTGAGATTTATGTGCTATGTTTACGGTCTTTCTGTGAATTATTAAACTACAACCCAAACCCTGTTTGTGTTGATTTGTTCACAAAGTGATAAGTGAAATATCATGGTGTAGTACAAGCAGACACGCATTTTTTATGATAAACTACATACCTCATTGCGGCGTTTTAAATCTTTTTCCCCCTGTATATGTACTTACTCTTGGTGATCGAATTCTAGTTGTATGGATGTTAAATCGGGGAAAAGATTATTTTATGTCATTTTAATGGGGTAATAGCTACATATGCAGGCACAATGTATTATGTTCTATTCCGTTATATTATTTTCTCTGAGTGTCCGTATTTTTCTATTTTTCCAGCAAATAAATATACGGAATGAATAACACCTTCTTTAGCAACGTTACTCACTCATGGTTACGGTTGATTGGCATTGTCAAGTCAAACTACAAAAATTGTGCAACGTCTGTTGACATGTAAAAACCGTTCCCTCTGAATGAAAGTCCTAACTAGAATCTCAGGGCCTCCTGTGTTTTGGTGTTGTGTTACCTTTCAAATGACCAAGTTCATGTTGATGTTACAAATGCAATATTAATCGTAATGTTTCCCTTTCGAATGATTTTTCATATATCATTCTATGTGTCATTACTATTTAATACATATGATGATGTACGGAAAGTATGTTGTATGGGATTTTACAACCGGCGTGCTGTTAGATAAAAAATTAATATAATAATAATAGATATAACATTCACCTCTCCTGTCATCATATATACAAGTTTCAAAAGTGTAATGTAATAAGTAGACCAACAAAAATTGAATCTCTTTCCTTCTAACCCCTTTGCTTTCCTCATTTCTATCTTGTCTGCGGGGCGGAGACAAACCTACCATCACTATCAAAAAACCAAGTACAGCAGCAAGCAGTATTTTTCACTTTTTAGTTGCTTGTGTTTGCAGCCAAAAGGATGCTGGACACTGGGCATATAGAAAGATACAACGCAGCAATAAATTAAACGTCAAAAAGTGAAACAATTACTCTGAATACCGAAAGTTGAAACAAATATGCAGACATTTTAAACAGAAGTCCGTAAATGTAATTAAAACCGTGACGGCGAGAAACTATAAAATGTTTTTTTTAAATGTACTAAATGCTTGGATTATGTATTTCGGTTTGTTTCACGGTTACTATGGTCTTATCTTAACTATTAGATTTCTTGTACAGCATAGCTTATATTAAATATTCAGAATAGCTTACTCTAAAGTACATTTTTGTCTTTCTAAAAAAAACTTGGAATGTTTACTGCATACCGGAAAATTAAATTAGGCCAGGCGGGTCCAAACTCAGGTCTACAAACCATACGTATTCTGGTTACGGGTTGCTTGTGTAATTATACTACAGCAGGTGCGAAACATTCAAATGGTGAAAAACATGTTCTCTGACGCGCATTATTGAAATACGCCATAAAATCATTGAAATATGGTATGATCCTTCTAACACAGACCCATACACACGTGAGCAGTGGTAATAATAATAATGGTGGGTTGACGATGGTGGCTCGTCATTCGTTCATTTGTAATCATAATAATAATCATCCATCATCATGAAATTTTTGGAATGAAATAAAGATCATTGTGCAGATAGCTATTTGGTCCGTGCATGTCATTTCTAAGCAATAATGTTGCAATTTACCCTGTTCGCTTACTCCAACAAAAAATTCGAGACGAAGCGTGGTTTGTTTGCTGGCTTCTTACTGAACTGTATGTATACCCATTATTACTGCCTAAACAGTGCCAAAACAATAGTCAGGTATGATGAACAATAGATAATATACGATCTGATTCTTCAAAAGTATTCTTTACACTACCACCACACCATGAAAGCTGGCGGATTACTAGCACACACACAACAATGTGCAATAATTTGGCAGAACAGAGTAAACAGTAATTAGATACATCATTTCATTTAAATTAAATTGCTCTAACTAAAAAATGTACATTAGGTCATGCAAAATGAACAAGGAAATTAAGTTGACCAAACCGCAAAAAATCTAGTAAAGTTTATATTTCATTATATTTATTTATACATATATGAGGTATGTAAGTATGTATCTACTGCATTTATATGGTTATATGCATAAAATATTGTTTATGTGTAATAGGA
Organism: Callyntrura sp. NNG-2020; assembly: GCA_027744055.1. NCBI lineage: Eukaryota > Metazoa > Arthropoda > Collembola > Entomobryomorpha > Paronellidae > Callyntrura > Callyntrura sp. NNG-2020. Next base: position 11,975 of record JAHZNE010005595.1, read on the forward strand.
CACATTATTATTGTCTGTATTTTTATAGAGCCAAGTTAGGATTGAAAACGCGCATTAAATAGTGATATACCTAAGTTAGTAGGAAAAAATGAGCAGTTGGCTGTATATATTTTGTTTCTCTCTGTTATATTAAACAATTGTGTGTGTGTGTGTGTGTGTGTGTGTGTGTGTGTGTGTGAGCAGTCACGAGAATGGAATGGAAAGAGAAGTTGCATTAAAGTGAGAAGGGAAAAAGTTGTATTTTTTGAGCGAGGAGAAGAGATGTGAGAAAAGGGCTGGGCAATCCCTTGGGAGGTTGAGGATGATGGGGCGAGCAGTAGAGGTATAGGAGGGCTTAGCTTGCTTCATTCGGCGGAAATTGGATGCGAGCACCGCCTCAACTAAGCAGCCCTCCTCACTCTTTCGCTTTTACACTCTTTTAGCATCACTTTTTGAGATCTATCGCACATATTAACAAGCTCTCTCTCTCTCTTTCTGATTCTGTGTGAGTGTTGGCTTGTCTAACTTGGCTAGCTAGCGCACTTTTAGATTAACTTGCATGAAAAGTCAAGTGCAAAAACTGGTTTTCCTGCTTGTAGTAAACGCTGCTGGTGTAGATATGCTGTATTGACCGTGTGGAGGCATTGTTTAGATTCTACACCACACATTGACGTTCTATGTAAGACATGGCACAGTATTTCAGGTTACAATTGATAAGAACACAACATGAAATAATTACTGATTAGATTCACTTATAGTGTTGATAGCCACTTTTTGCCGTCTTTTTTTTGTCAGTGGAAAATCGTGTAATTGTGTATGAAATACACCCTGAGATGCTCGTAAACAAGAAAATGTAAACGAATGAAATTTATTTATAATAAAAAAGTAAATAATTACAATATTTGTAGTTATTAACATTCAAATAGCTTAGCCAACTCAAAATCTAGTACATTCATGAACAGCTCCACACAGAGAAATTTTTTGCACTTCTACCCTTTTGCATTGTTGTTGCGTCCATCTTTTATTTATCCTTGCTATGGCGCCATGAATACACGCACACTACAAAGGTTACAAATAATTGGCTGTAGTTACGACAAATAAACCCAATGAAAATGTTGTACGTATTTTGTAGAGGAACGGAGTAGAACTCTTGCATTTTATAAATGTAAACATGGTCAATGGTACGATGATCACCGTCGGATGATGATGGGTAAATATGCAAAATGTAAAACATAAAAAGTGCAAAGTTATTATAATTGTGCAGACTTTGTAGTAATAAGGAGTAGGAAGCTATGCAAAAAAATTGAATGCGCGTGCAGTTTTCTTGGTAATGCAAATGAATCATTGGGAGAGAAGCAACACACCAAACTCACCTATCCCTGTGTACTTTGAAAATGTTCGTTTATTTAACGCTGATACATCGTACGCAAGTAATGTTTAACACTGGCATATTATTATTACTCGTGTGAAAAATTCCAATATGAATCTTTTTATTGCTGTGCAGTAGTAGTGCGCCTTATGTCTTTGAAAGGAGTTGTCTATTCAACCTATCTACTACCTACACACTCACAAATTCCCTGTAGACATCAGTTGCTTTACTTTGTGATATTGTGGTTGTCTTGAGGGATGCAGGTAATAAAATTATTATCATATCTAGTCACAGCATCATGTTGCAGATATATGGTTACTTGCGAATTGCGAATACTTATTGAGAGAATGTTAAGTAAAACACTTACTGCTTGGCTGGCAAAGTCAAGTCTTTTAACGATCGCAAATTGATAGTTTTAATTTGTTTGGTGAAAAAGATCTAAATTGGAGAAGTAAAAGGCACTTTTCCAAATGATTGAGGCAATATGCAACAATAACTCGTTTTGAGATGAGCTCTATAAAAATTATTTCAGATAAGCAAGTTGCTTGAGCCAATTTTTATTTAATAGTTATAGTCTTAATAGACCTTGGTAAGGGACCGACACAGTTGATTATCTAGCGATGGTTGATATCTTGCCTTGTTTTATTTTACTTTCCAACAGTGACCAGAGCGGGAGACGGTACTTTCAGAGCAATTATCTGTTCGCATTCACTTGTTCGAATCTCCTTTTAATAAAGTGGCATCAGTAATCGAGGAATCATCCCCAGTCCGTCTAGTCAAAAGGAGGCGCGCAATACATTACTGATTACAAAGGAAATTAAGTGATCAAAACAGTTGGATAAAATTATTAATAGTGATTACGTGCGGAACCAAGCAGGAAGAAAAAGTAAAGGACAAACAGTAAGAATCTTTTTTGTGTGTGCAAATAAAAGTATTAGAATCGTCGTTATCAACTGCTTCGAGAGATAATTTCCTTTTACCAACAACATTCACCAACTATTAACACTCTATACGTCGTACTTACACATTGTCGATGTGTTGTTTTCAAGTGGTATTTTAGGTTTTTTCAAGTGTGTCCCAAGTGATCCATTGTGCGGGGCCTAACTGGTCCCTTTGCTCTCGTATCAACAACAATGCGCGTACATATACAGATGGACGTCTTTATTTGTTTTTTTATGTTGCTCTAAAGTTAGTTTGGTGCAGTACATAAACCGCAATAAGCCCAATAATATTCCTCCAGCCTCATCCGTCGCCCTTCGTTCTTCGACTCTAACACTGTTGTCATTACTGACTGGCATCCTGTATTACATGCTGCTAGCTGATGGTGATGGTGAAATACAAAAAAGTCATCTCCGCAGCCGCTTTCTGCTTTAATGCTGCATGATTGCCCGTCACCAGTAAAAAACCCCTTTGAAAGTCCACTCTAATTGTAAACCGGAGAACAATCAGTGCTGAGTTGTTTTAATGACCAAAATTAGCATAGTATAAATACATTGTTATAATTGCAAGTGGAGTAATGCAGTGATTTGTAAAAAAAAGCATTCCTGTGTGCTGCATTCCCTGTAGAGCAAGCACAATATTCACGAGACAATATTACTCCTATGTACACAATTGCCGTTGTTGATCCAAAACAATAATAAAAACAGATGAATTTCATTTGTTTTTATGTTCATGCATGTAATAACGTTTTACTCGACAACGAACAACATTTAACTCTTGGAGACTCCTTAAAAATTTTGAGGTAATCAAATATGAGAAACCACTGTACTTGCGGCTCAAATCGCCCCAGTAGGAAAAACCGTCGCAGACAAGGGGTCACTGCTGACTGTTAATTCCCCAGGAAATAGTGTACATGTACCTCAATGATAAATTGTATTGCTTTATACGTCAGTGCTCTGTAAGCATGATCATCCTCATTTTTAATCCCATCCTCACATTCTGATTACACTACCTGATTCCTATGCCGTCTTCCCTGGCAAGAATCGAGTCATTCGAAATGAAAGTAATTTTGTACAAGAAGATTTGTCGATATTGATATGTAATATTGTACGACCAACTCGTCTCTCAAACTTTTTCTTGACGATGATGTAGTCATCAGTATGCATATTACACAGGTACAAAATGTGAATAAACTACAAGACAAGTAGCCTGCCCAGTAAATGTATCTACGTTGCCTCTAGCCAGAGAGTGAGAGTCTTACCAGTCACCCGTCTATATTTCAGCACCTTTCAACTTTGGATTTGTAGTTCAATATCTTAATAACGGTATGAACTCCCTGGCATGCATGACAACCCAGTGACAAACAATATGGTACTTCACTCTGGACGTTACTGAGGTGTTCGCCAAGAAAAATGTAATGAACACAGAAAGGTTGTAGAAATACAAATTACTTTAAACGCATACGTTTCCTTGTTAAAAGTGGAAACCCTAACTTCTAAGCCCAGCACTAATGGCGCAGGGTAGGGGAACGATCCTTTTCTAAAATAAAAAGTGGAAGAAAAAAGAAAAACTATACAATTGGTAAGGGCCAGAATACAACAAAGGAGAATTTTGTATATGGAGAAGGTCTAAAGTCAATGCTTGGTTCACAATAAAGATGTACTTATTAGGGTCGAACATAGCCAAGCCCTTTTCTCGCCTGTAAAAAGCAGCGACTATAGGAATGGAGTGGGAGTGAGGCAGGATTTTATGCATGCAACTGACACATACCCAGTACCTAAATACTCTGCAGCCTGCTAAAATAATACCCCGACCAGAGAGAGATCCATACACACACATTATGCACTACTGTCATTTAGTACGCCGTCCAACGATCGTGTATCTCTCCGTAAAACATTTCAACAGAAAAAGGTTTAGCAAGCAGCAGCAGCAGCGTTATAATAATATGAGGTGGTAGTGTTTCGGGTATGGTTGGACACCATTGTAATTCGGACTAAAACCCCTAAAATCATATCCTCTCTACAAAGTGTATATCTGAAAGTGAGAAGATATATCGCCGTCGTCATCATCATCATGATCGCCACCACCACCACCACCACCAAAAGTCCGGACAGAAAGTAGATAAGACAAGCCAGTGCTGCGTGCAGTAAGTTAGTTGGTCTGGATCTCTCGTAGTGTGAACAACTTAATATTTTGAGCGTTGGCTAACACATTCCATGGTATTATTGTTGCTTAAGCATTGTTGTATGTAGTGTTAGTGGTGAATAGACAAGAATCGAGTTGAGAGAAGCAATTATATGTCGTGCAACTTATGGATTGCTGATCAGTAGTGAAAGGACGTCACCCTGAATAAAACGTCTGATTAAAGTGTTTGAGGAAAATAAAAGTAGGGGATTTATTTGCGGTGTCATAAACGATTTTTATGAGGTGTTTAATTTTATGACCGTGCGACATTAATTAGTTGGTTGCAAGTTGTTAGTCGTCTTTGAATTCGAGTCATGTGAACAATATTGCAGACTTGTGTTTTAAGTGCCGATGGAGTTGTCACTTTAATTGTGAGTGATTAAACAATTTTTCTGTATGAGTCTTATTACCGGTGGCTATTAAACGTTGTACACCACGGAGTCGTTTAACGGAGACAGAATTTCGGCAGAAGTAGGCATCTCCCTGTTGAAGGGCGGTGAAACCGACTGGAAAAATAATATTCCGGCGACTATTACCCCACGGTTGGGGGAAGAAGAAGGGGAAGAGGAAGGCTGCAGGGTGTTCGGCAGCGGTAACAGATCAAGTGAAATCACCTCGAGAGGTGATAACATGGCCATGTCATATTACAATCCAGCGACAGCAGCAGCAATGTTTGGTAGAAGTGGATCTGGTTATCCCCACCATCATCATCATTCGCCTCCGACTCAAAATCATCCTTATTTTACCCCAGGCTACGGAGCAGGCTACCACCACCACAATCCACATTCACATCATGCTAGCCATCAAGCGGCAGCGGCAGGAGGAGGATCGGGAGGAACGGGTTCACCAGTTGGAGCTGGACTTGGAGCTACTGGTCTCCCTGGAGGGGTGACCTCAACGCAATTTTCCCCCGGCATGACTACTGACTTCAATTGTAATCACCAGTATAATGCGCATTTCAGTAACATTAACCCTGACTCGGTGGCTGCCGCTGCAGCAGCTGCCTCCGGTTCCTGGCCCATTACGTCTAGCATGTACAGTTCTGCCTGCGCTGCAGCCGCAGCGAGGAGCGCTGCCGCAGTAGCTGCAGGTCTCCCTCCACCACCCCATCCTTCAGCAGCCCACGGGTCAAATTACGAGGATTGGAGCAGTGTTGTTGGTGTTAGTGGAGGTCACCCTCATCATCCTCACCACATGCACCCTCATGCTTATCCACAACACCATCCTCATCCGTCCTTTTACAATCATCATGCCGGTGCACAACAACCATCGCCTCCCAGCTCAACGCCAAGTTCTCCAAGCTCGTCTCACAGTCCCCGTCACCATGTTTATAGTACATCTAGCACAACTCCGAATAATATTGCTAATAGTTCCAGTAATAATTCAACATCTTTCAAAACCGAATTCGGCCCCTGTTCCGGTGGAAACAATCAGGTTTGTATATTACTACCAAGTTCCATTCCACAAATCCTTTCTCTTTCCTTCTTCACCAATTCCACACTTTCCTAACATCATCATCTCTTTCTTTTCTCTCTATATCTGCTCATTGTTCGCCTGCGTGCTCACTGACATATGAGCCGTGAGCAAACAATTACTTTCTCGGCCGACATAGGGTCTTTCTTTTCTCAGTGGATTTTGAGTAATTTATGTTTTTGATGGGAAGTGGGAATGAGAGGGTAGATCTTCATCTCCACATGTTCCAAACAAACGGTTGTATTCTCTTGTTCTACCACGGCCTCTCCACTCCACACATTTGTATCCTTACATTTATTACATTTTTCACATCGTATTTCATTGTATTACGGCAACATGTGAAAGATCCATGAACAACTGCTCTATATCCACTGTCCTTCTCACTTTCTATCATCGTCATATTAAATTGCATTCAGTAGCAATGAAAGCTTGTTTTTTTCCTTCACTATCAGGATGCATCATCTCAAGAGATGCAGCAGACGAATCCAGGGAATTCCGCATCTGTAGCAGTAGTGACCTCAGCCGGACCTAGTATTGGCACACCTCATTCGCCCGATTCTGGAATGGCAATTTCTGATGGTGTCAGTTCCTCGGGTTCACCTGCAACGAATAGCCAGCAGTTTCATCAAACACAACATTGTCTCGGTGGTCCTAGCTCTAATAGTAGCGGCAGCAGTTCTACAAATCACTCTTCCAGTGCAAATCCTGGTGGCAACAATGGAAACGCCGTCACGGGGAACAATGGAAGTGATAATAGTCAACAGCAACAGTTTGCTACCTCAGGTGGGAACATGGTCCATGGCATGCCAAGTCACCACAATCACCATGGTCACCTTCATAGCATGAGTAATAATAATAGTAACCAAAATTCCGGAAATCTCAGCCATCATCACCATTCTCATCATCAATCTCTCGTCAATAACCATCCAAATGGAATTGTGAACGTGACAAGCTCCGGTCGGCCTACGCAGGCCAGGAGTCCTTATGAATGGATGAAAAAACCTACCTATAGTTGCAGCAGTAGTGGAAGCAATCCATCCACAAACAGTGGTAAGTTCCTCCACCATTTTCCACTTGTTTTAACTGCTTTTTACCTCATTTCCGCCATTTTGAGCTATTTTGCCTGCATGTAAAATATTTTTACACTTTCCAACGCATTTACAATCCGTCTTGAAAGACTGAAAAAACTAGAACAGCATTTCCGCTATTATCGTGATATAAACCTGCACCATCACTACACCACGATGAAGACGATAGCACACTCAAATAGGAAATTAGTAGAGTTCAATGAACAAAATAATTTGAAACAGATTACAAATTCAACTTTTTCACCTCAATTCCTGTGTGCACACATGCGTGCCCGACATATTTGTGCTTTGAAATTAAATACACGATTTTTTTTTCTTTTTTGTTATGCATACAAGCCCATGTTTGTAGTTTAGAAAGATACATACGAAGGGTACATAGTTTGACCATTGATAAAAAGCCGACAGGATCGTTGACACTTTTTTTAGAAAAATATTTGACCACCTGGCAGACAAAAAGGAAATTTCATTCAAGTCTGCTTAAGAGGGGGTTCGTTTAAAAAATGATTCCTATCTTTACATGACTAATACAAAAGCCACTGTACATACCCATTCCGAGAAAGAATGTTCATAGTATTCATGAAAGCTAGGGAGAGCACTACTGGTACTGGCAATTGCAGCACTACCGCAGTGTTAGCTTCAGCGTGGTCGATACTGGGGCATCGTGATACAACTGATAGTTTTTACGTACGGCATGAAATATCTCCATTCCTCGCGTCGTCCATATTACTATTTTGTGAGCATGTCGTTTAACAATACCACAGAAACGTATCTTTAATGATTTTACAAGTGTATATTTAACTTTTCCAATAAAATTTCAAATTCCTTGACTTTTATCTGTGCATACGTTTTCCCCGTCTTTCCTTTTACCACCGTCACAAAATGCGTATGGCAACAAAAGCAGTGATGTAGAAAGAGTTCATGAATAAGCCTCTAACTGACCATATGTAGGTGTGCGTCAAAAGAATAGTGGTCCTAAAACATGTCGTAAAAATAGCATAAAAAGAAGGAAAGGGTTCGTTATATGCATGGAAGTATATACGTATACTCTGTATGCTGGGCTGCCATGCTCGAACGAGAAGGGTAGAAGATAAACAGGAAAATGTCACGCGGTAACCTGTGGTGCCAAACACGATGCAAAACTCACAAGTTGTCATTGAGTGTTCAGTAGAATTCTCTCTTTTAAAAAATTGCCGACTTTTCTTTTTCCTTGCTGCCTTCGTGTAAATTATAGGACTCCTGGGGTCCGCTCAAAAATAATATAAATCTCTTCAGAAAGTTCATTTGTGTTTTGTGAAGATGACATGTACCCGGTCGCTACCCCTTTCTACATTATAAATTTAACTTGAAATTGCGGTCATTTTTCTTCTTTAATACAAAAATTGGTCGGAATATTTCGCTCACATTTTTAATGAGCTGCGCATTAGAATGGCATCGAAGTGTCGTTTCACATTTTGCAAAATTTGTACAATCTTGAGCATCTTTCATTTGAACCTTTTGTGAGGGTTGACTTGATGATTTGGCAAGCCTGTTCGTATTGATAAGGTGTAAACTTCTGAAAGTCATATTAGATATCGATCAGTAATGTAGCACGCTTGGGGCCACTTTAAGACGACCCGTAAAGTGTGCTAATGGATCCTCTCTTGATCTCTTCATTTTCATCAGAGGAATTATCAACGTGTCCGAAAGTGAAGTCTAGGGAATAAGATATCATTGTTTGTTGTTCATGATAACAAGAAGTAATTTCTACTCTTGAGTTGAACCTGAGTTCATAAGAAATTTTCTCGCTAAATGTTTCATTTTTGAAAGTTCATGTCAAATACCCTTCATAAATAATATAAATATAATAATATCTGCCAGGGTATACGTATTTTTATACATCATAAAAGTGACTCCAATAAAGACATATTTTGGGTATCCAAAAGTCAAAAAGCAACGGCCTGTTCAAAAAGCAGTAGTGAGTTGTATATTAAACGATTGTTCCTTCTGCTGCGCCCCTTTCCCGATTATTCGTTTTAGGGTATCTAGTAAACCAGCGTACAGTAATAATGAGCAGCGACAGACCGACTACATCAACAGACGACGTAAACGCCACAATATTTGTGTTGAAAGAGAACGGTTTGTTTTGACTAGGTAAGCGTGACGACTAGCATTGTTTGCATACTTACTTGAACATGGAAAGTCATTGAAGGACCCTACCCTCTAAAAGCAAAAGAGAAGTTTGAAGCAAAAACTACCTTTTTTCTGGGGTACAAAGTGCTCCTTGTTCGGAAAAAAGGGATGATGCGCTGTAGTACGTGCAATGGTGAACTGTTTGTGTACAATGATAGCGGTTGTGCCTATGGACATCTAGGCTCGGAGTAGCTAGAGGCGAGACAGGTCACAAACACGTTGACGCTAATGTAGTTATGAAATGAAAACCACTTTGAAAAACCATCATAGTCGAGTTTACACTTTGTCATCACAAGCTCATGCCTTCTTTTGTGCAGGTTCCCTCTCAAGTCAAAACTATGTATCCCCAAGGACCCATTATTATTTTCGTTTGTATCTCTTGTTGTGTGTATCAAAGTAAGTTGTTGGATTTGTTGAATCAGAGAGAGAGAGAGAAAAAAAAAACACGGGAGGAGAGCCAGCACTAAAAGGGATTGTAATACTAGTGTACGCAGCATGTAAAGCCACTTAAATATTTTGGCAGGACAAGTAAGGTTGTTAGATGAATGGGGAAAATATGATTTAGGGATTGCTTACTACGGGGACCCTTTAGTTAAAGTCACTTTTCTTGCTGTTACGCACTCTATAAAAGGGAAAAGGTTTTCGGCCAGGCAAAAGCGGTAATTGTTTATTGCTTACTTATGAAGTCACTTTTTGGGATTATATGATACTTTAAGGTAATTTTTTCCTCGTCTTCCTTTCCTTAAAGGACGGTCTTAATGCAGGTTGCTGGTACATTTCAATACGGAAACTTTTACCGGCATACATATTTATGTATACCTTGCGCAGATTCCCCAAACAGAAATGTGTATTATTTGGTGGTTCTGGTTTGAAATAAACGAATTTATATAATTTTCATCCGTCGTTCTTTCCTTGGCTTCGTATTCGTATTATGATGACACTTGTTCGTGCCGAAATGGGGCAGACAAAAACAAGATAAAGGATGGATTCATAGCAAAGAGGAAAAAAGGTTTCTCTCGTGCCCCCTGTCAAAACAGTGGATACATCCCTACCCATTCTTGTTGCCTTGGCACTTTACCGTGTTTGTAAGCTACTTTGGCTTCCATATCACCTTTATCATAAACCAAGTGAAGCTCCTTGTTTTCTGTTTATAATAATAATGCTCTTGCTCCATTTTGTAATACATGTACGTCGTAAATCGGAGAGGAGAAAATGTAGCCTTTTCTTTTCAGATTGTTGGTTAGTTGGGATACATTTAAGTAAAGTTGGGCCTTAAACCAAAATATTATATATATATACACACACACACACGCCTGTTCCCTTTAGGTAGTGATGATACCATTGATGAGGTTGTTCACAGTATTTACCGACAAATGTCTAAAGAAAACCCTGTTGTGTGCACACATTTGCCAACAACCCAAAATGAGCTGTGTGTAACAATGCTGAATACATGCCTCAAAATGTGAGCTTCACGCTGTTCCTAAACCATAAACTTGTTCTTGAAGCGTTGCAAAGGAAAAAAAATGCCCCTTTTCTGTTCCAATTCAATGTCTCTTCTTGTAGATAGATATATTACATTTTAAATGCTTTATGGTTCATGCGAATTTAAAGTCACAACAATACAAATTGTATATAGCGTTCTATGAGAAGAAGCGTTTATTTTAAAGTTGCTTAATTTTAATACTCGCACATTTTGCATTTTACAACACCAATTATTTTACATTTTCTGTTACAATCTGTGTTGAAATGGTGGCATGGAATTGCAAAAAATGACGAGATATCTATAAACCAGGGTAATCCTCATAAAGTTCCGACAGATTATTATTTGTCGGCAATTTTAATTCACCCTGCATAAGCGTTATTCAACGCGTGTGCTGATTACTGTATTAGTAGTGATTTTCTCTGGAAAATGTAAATAATATTTGTATCGTCGTCGTCATGCAGTATGCATTCATCCTGCTATTGTGACTGATAACTCTCCCTCTCTGTTTTCATTTGTACTTGTGAAGTGGCCAGTCGCTTTTTTATGAAGCACGGTATAACCACCAACTATAAAAATGAATCACGAAAAGTGTTTTGATGAAGCCCGTTGTAACTTTACCGATCCTTAAGTAGAATAAGCTTTTCTGCATCGCCTTATCATAATCACGACGTAAACTGCTAATCTGCACGTTTGCATCTCTGAGGTGGAATTACGTTCACTGCCGCTTCGTTCAAGCCATAGTATCTGCTAGCGTTTACACAAAATGCTTGATCTTATACGGGCCGCGCTGTGTGACCTCAGTCGGGGAGTTTTAGTGATAAAAGTCTAAAAAGGAAGATCATCCGATACAGAGATCCATCGTCGCATTTAATTCTCTTTTTTTATTGAATGCAAACCGACAAAAACTGTGCTTTAGTTTTTAACGTAAAATACATTACTTTCGCTTTTGCGCCGGAATGCTCTTTTTACTGCTTAACTCTCCTTTTTTTACCTCAAAAGCTTCATGACGGTATCCAGCAATCACCATGACAACTAATGAATGTTTTTTGTACACGTTATTTTTCTCATCACATGTAACAGCCATTTTATAGCAGTACTTGAATGTCATGTCTGGAGAGAAGTTAACATAGTATTATTTCTTCTTATCTTCCATAGGTTAAAATTTGGTTTCAAAACCGTCGCGCTAAGGAACGCAAAGTTCAACGTAAAAGGGAGGAAATGCTCCAACGCGAGAAACTTTCTGCCATGGTTCACATGCAAAATGCCGCAGTTGCCGCGGCCGGAGGAATGGGCGGCCCTATGTGTAATCAACCAAATGCTGGAGGAGTTTCATTGTCTGCTCTAATGTAAACGACACTCGTTAACAGAAAGTAGCTTTTAGTAACAAGAGCACAATAACAGCCCACTTAAACTACAGTGGTAAAACATCTCTGTACACTTCATAGTCGTAAACTGAAAGTTTTATTGTTAAATTATCGTTAAATATACGTTAATACGGTAAGCACATAGGCTAATTATCCAAGCATGTTTATATGATGTAACATGTTACATTCTCTCGAGTCATCTTAACCTGTTTATATTTAATAGCATGGTACAACTGTACATATTTCTTGTTTATAAAAGTAATAACAGTACGAAGGGGTGAAACTGACACTATAATGTATTCTATACTAAAATGTGAAGTAAGTCATCTAGGTTTAGAAAGTTCATAGGGAGCTATTTAATTGTATTATAGTAGTTTTACGAAAGTTGTACATATGAATCTGTACAGTGTAAAAATTAAGTGATTTTAATGCAGCAAAGTAAATTATATAGGATCATATATTATATATAGATATAAAGAAATAAATATTATTAGACACATTTATGTAGGTAGATGTAAATAAATGCAGTATCTCACTTTAATCGATGATGTTTAATACTGTTAACTATTACATGCTATATGTTATAAACGTGTCGCTAGTAAAATATTATTAATTACTTGGCAATAGAGGAATACTGTAGATGTATTTAAGTATTGAATAATAAATTAGCATTATTGATTATTAAAATTTACAACATAACCTTTACCTGTGCACAAGCATTTTTGTTAAAAGAAATATATAATTTAGATTCTGAAATGTGTGAAAATCTCGTTTCGTGTAAGAACTAAAACTATGACAACTCATCCTGCTATATACGCAATAAAATTTTAAAACCGATAACATTTTAAATTTTAAAATGTTTTCTGCAACTTCCCTTCTTTAAAAGCACACAGTAGAATCCCTTTCATATTTATTGATCATGCCGTCTAGTCTTCAATGGTTTCATAAATTATTGGGATTACACCAAATTACATTTTGTTGCAAGCACGCCCTCTTTGATTCTAATGAAATCTATTTTATGTTGTATTAATAACATACCAACATTTAAACCTATTAATAGAAATAATTTAACAAAGTTAAACATTTGGCAGGGGAAAGAGTTGTAAATTTAAAGAACCTGAAATACTTAAATTAAAATGAGCGACTTATTGCACACCATTGCAACGCACAACGTACAATTTTCACGGTTACAATCATAGTCATAAACACATGCAGCGTAGTTGTTGTGTCCCAATCTCAAATGTACACACAGTTTGTGTTTACCTTCTCGTTATAGAAATTCATATACTTCATGTAATTAATGTATTTATTAAAAATCGGCAAACTATCGTTCTCCTAAAATAAACTTCAAGTTGAATTTAACTATAATTGAAAGATTATAGTAAAAAAATTTTGGATTTAGTGCAATTTAGATAAAGAAATGTTCAGCGGTCGTAGTATATATGAAATTGGTCCATGAAGTAATTAGTACTAATACATGTTTCTGTATATTATTTATTGTAAAATCTTGAATAAAGGTACAAATCAATTATACTAAATTTACAAATCAAGAAAAAAATTGTTATAGATGGTTATGTTCGTTTTAAATTGTGTTGTGCCTGTCTGTCCAGCCATGCGCACGAAAACAATACTTTAGACACGAAAGTAAATTTGGCATAATAGGTATAAAAAATTATAAAATATATAGCTCGAACAAATTTGACATGGGCCATGATGGGCCTCCCTATGCCGCCAATTCCACTGGAAACGCAGTTGGATATTTCAATATAATAACTATGATGATTTACTCAAATTTTGAACACTGACAATGTGAGAGATGTTACGCCGATAATAATTAAAATTTAAATATTCTATTTCTTAAAAAATTTAATGCGCGGGACAAAACAAAAATATACCTTCAAAATATACACACTACTACAAAATGTATTATGTACGATAAGTAAACTATTGTAAACTTGGCACAATTTCTTTCAATGCAAGGAGTTTATGAAAATACAAAAACTTTGCTGTAGTCATAAATATATTATGACATAATCTTCAACCTTGTTGTGTCCAATGCCGAAAACCTTCCGTTTGTTGAATATTTGTAAAATATTCATCAAACAAACGAATTATTAGGAAATAAGAGGGCATTGAATAACCAGTTGTCGTACAGTCGTACCAGGCATTAGAGCATTATTCGCATTTGTATTATTAGTTGCGAGGGTTACGGTCTCGCTGTTATTATTTACACCGGGGATTTCTGGAAGGGTAGAAGCTATCGCATGACGGTACTCTATGTAGTTGGTTTCGCTGCCAGGCTTTGTTATCACAACAATTGGTTCTGGATACGAGTTGATAATTTGTTGACCGTGTTGTTGGTAACAGAGACATCCGGTTATTTGGAAATCGGGCTTTTTGGCTGCTTCAAAATGTGACTGCCTGGCAAGCTTAGCAATTAAACTCATCTCCTTTTGGCTCATCTTCCTGCAGGCCTTCACGTAAACCTGTTCACCTGTGTGAAATATCAAAAAATCTTCCCGAAACTCAGGTTGCTGGAAGATTGTCTCCCAGCTTAGACAGTTTTCCTTTATATTCGGTAGGATAACCTGCTGAAAATACGATGTATACTCCCCTTCCAACTGAGATAAAAGCATACCCTAAAATTTAAACGAGTTTACAAGAGTTGAATGCTTATCATAAATAAAATTGACTATAATGTACGTATTCATCAATAAAATTACATACCTCTGGATATCGACAGTGAAGGAGCAGCAAAAGGTTAGATCGAAATTCATCCATAACATTCATTATCAAGGCTAAAAATATATTTAAAACGTCACAAAAGGTAAGACTCAACCTTTGCTAATCATCCGGCGAGATGTTCCCTATCGGTGAACGGTGATCGTCGTCGTATGCGATATTATTTTAAACCACTACACGCTCGGGTGCAGCAATACGTCCGACAATCTGGTAAAAATGTATTTATTTATGTCTAATACTATTTAGTACTAGTAGTTTTACTATTGAGAAACCATGTTAGCTGCACTTGCTGATTTTGTCATAATATTCAAAACAAAATCCAGTAATAAATTGTATACGAATGATTTGATTTACTTTCTCCGAAAGAAAGTTGTAATAACCATTTTAAAACCCAAGATCACTTAAAAATACACTTACAAATACAAATACACAGTTGTAATTTAGTCTTATGTGGCATGAATTCCATCAGTATTCTGTTAGTTGAGTATGATTTAGCAACTATGAACATACCCATCAAGAAAAAATCTCCCGCTCGTCCCGCTTCACTAACGAGAGAATCACCATCACTTTTACTCCTGTCAAATTCCACCTTCACTCCACCACATGCATACTATGTATGACCTCCATAAAGTTACAGCGGGTGTTGCCCCACAGGACACGCTGACTCCCCAGCAACAAAATGCTGCATGATCTCCCCAGCAACACTAATACAATTTTTCACTCCCAAAGCACTGTAAAT